>ML675625.1:4236852-4370252 GCA_007922155.1 Mesoclemmys tuberculata
TCCCCCCCCCGCAGCTGGGACCCCCCCGGAACCCCTCTGTGACCCCACCCGCCTGCAGCTGACCTCCCCTCCCCCAGATCCCCCAGAGACCTAGCCCGCCCAGAGCAGTGACCCACCCTGGGGACCCCCCCCATACCCACCCTGCCCGGAGCAGTGACCCCCCCACCCCGGGGAACCCCCCCGGGACCCTGCCCGTGCAGAGCAGTGACCCCCATCCCTGAGAACCCCGAGTGCCGGCCTGCCTGGAGCAGTGCCCCCGGGGAGTCCCCCTGCCCATCGGGAGCAGTGCCTCCTTCTGGGGGGCCCCAGCGCCTGGGAGACCCCTTCCCACTTCTTCCTGGGAGACCCGCCCACCAGGGATGACCCCTCTGATGCCCTTTCTCCAGGGAGTCCCGGCCTCTAGTGAGACCTCATCCTTCCCCTCATCCTAGGAGACCCAGGCAGCAGATGGGGGAGTCCCCAAGTGAAACCCCCCAGGGCTCTGAGAGCAGAGGCACCTCCCCTCACCCTGCGGGGCTGGGAGCCAGCTCCCGTCCAGCCCCTCGATGGTAAATGCGAGTCTTGCATCTGTAGCAATGGCGCATTATGTGCTGTGAGGGGCAGTGCGAATCCAGTGGGGAAGGGAGGGACGGGGCAGCTAAGAGAGCCAGATTCCAAGGCCAGAAGGGACGATTGTGATCACCCAATCTGACCTCCTGTATGACACAGGCCAGAGACCTTCCTCACAATAATCCCTACGGCAGAACTTTTAGCACAACATCCAGTCTTGATTTACAAATTGTCAGGGATGGAGAATCCACTACCACCCTGGGTAAATCGTTCCGATGGTTAATTACCTTTCTTGTCAAATTATTTCCCATCTCAATTTGTCCCGCTTCAACTTCCAGCCGTTGAATTATGTTATACTTTTCTCTGCTAGCCCATTGTTGAACATTTTTCCCCATGAATATGGTTATAAACTACGGTATAATCAAATCATCCCTTAACCTTCTCTCTGAGTCTATTACTATAAAGCAGGTTTTCTAATCCTTTCATCAGTGGTCTCCACGTTTTTTACCCTGCAGCCCCCCCATCACTGTCCACATCCCCATGCCTCTCCTACCTGGGGTTGGGAGCAGGGCCATGGTCGGGGCTAGT
The DNA here is from genome assembly GCA_007922155.1 of Mesoclemmys tuberculata. Classification (NCBI taxonomy): domain Eukaryota; kingdom Metazoa; phylum Chordata; order Testudines; family Chelidae; genus Mesoclemmys; species Mesoclemmys tuberculata. The sequence goes on from ML675625.1 coordinate 4,237,990, forward strand.
GGCAGAGGCTGTGAGCAGAGCCACCGTGGGGGGCCCTGTGGTCAGGGCCAATGGCCAAAGCGGGGGCCACATGTCAAGCCCACGCACTGCGACCAGAGGCCGAGTCAGGGTGAACCAGGTGCCGAGGCTGTGGCTGAGCTGAGAGCCGTGGCTGGAGGCCATGGGCTTGGGGCACAGCTCAGGGCAGAGAGGCGCTCAGTGGGGCTCCCTCCCTGCATGTTCCTCCCCGCTCCCGTGGGGGGTGCACCCCGCAGTTTGAAGACCTCTGCTTTAATCGCTCTCTTGGCTTGTCTGTGTACTGTCCTCCAATATATCTATATCCGTGAATTGTGGGCACCAGAACTGGACACGCGATTCCAGCAGCAGTCCAATCAGTGCCCAATACAGGGGTAAAAGAACCTCTACTCCTACCTGAGAGTCCACTGTTTATGCATCCCACGATCGCATTAGCTCTTTGGGCACTGCGTCACGTTGGGAGCGCATGTTCAGTTGTATCCAGCATGGTCCCCAAATGCCGCTCCCCATCACAGAGTCCACCATCCTGTAAAGATGGCCTACATCCTTTGTTCCTAGAAGTACATATTTACGTTTAGCCTTATTAAAACTCACATTGTGTGCTTGTGTCCAGTTTACCAAATGGTCCAGGTCACTGAATCAGTGAGCTGTCCTCTTCATTTACTCCTCCTCCCCAGGCCATTGATAAAAATGTTAAATAGTGTAGGCTAAAATGAGAGAGATGCTGACTGACAGATTGACTGATAGATTCTTCGCAAATGTCCCTGGAGCTCGGGTTTTCAAACTTTTTTTTGCTGGGATCGCCTTTGAAAATATTTCAGGCTGTGACGACTCCTTCCAAAAGAAGTGATGACCCACTCACGCCCTTCCACCCCGCCACATCCTTCCACCCTTACTTCTGCACTGCTGCTTGAGGCAGTGCTTTCTTCAAAGCACCCAGTTAGCAGCCGCTGCTCTCCAGCCACCCAGCTCTAAGGGCTCTGGCTATCAGCCATGCGTGGGGCTGACAGCCACAGTCACAGCATGCGTGGGGCTGACAACTTGCAACCCCCCATAATAATCTCGTGACTTCTTGACGGGTCCCAACCCCCAATTTGAGAACCCCTGCTGTAGCTAAAGGGAAAGTTCTGTGAGCTGGGAAAGAGGAGACAAGGAGTTCCGATTTCACCTCTTCTAAGTGCTCTTTCATTTCCCATGTCATTTGCTATCCGTGTTCTTGACTAGAGCCAGGAAGGAACCCTGGCCCAGAAGACAGGGAAGAACCTGCCCCTTATAAGGTAACAAAGAGTTTAAGCAAGCTCAATGCAGGTCCAGAGCCCAGGTCTCCTAACGCAACAAACCCCAAAACTCAACCAATGCACCACATGGCTTTTGAGTGACTGTTCCGGTTTGAGTTACCCTGTGTATGACATGGGGACCTTAAAGAGCCTGAGCTTAAAATCTATGAAATTCCAAATGCTCCTGCACGTGGCGAGTGTCACTGATCTGACCCACTTCTGCAGCTAAAACCCGTCACCCCCTGGGACAAGCGTCCCCAAAAGCAACTCAGTCCTCCAGCTGCCAGATGCTCTCTTGCCTCTTCTTACCCCTCCTTCCATGACCACAGACAGAAAGGCGGATGGGCTTTCTGCTCCCAGTGTTCGGCTTCTCTCCTAGGATGATTAGCACATAAGGTAGGTGTGTTGGGGGGGGGGGGGAGCTCAGTGAAGGAAGGAGAACTAAGGCCTTGTCTACACTACAAAGATTTAGGTCAACTTACAGACAATGCATTCACTAACATCCTTGGTCGGTGGAGTGTGTCCTCACCAAGAGCACTTCCACTGACCTAAGAGGGGCAGTGTGGGGAGCTGAGACACCAGGGTCTCAGCTTCGCTGGCAGTTCCCTGCCGAGACTCTGGCTGCCCTACAGGCTCCTGGTGGGCTTCCCTGCACAACTCCCTGTTCCCTGCTGGGAGCTGGGCAAAGCCGCCCAGGGCTTCTCACCTGCAGGGAGTGGGGTCCGACTGCCCTGGCTTCTCCCCCCACCCTCTGCCTCCCTGGGGGGAGAAGCCCAGGGAAGTCCCTGGGAGCTGGGCAGCCTTGTCAATTTCAGGGCTCAGCCATGAAATTGACATGGCTGCCCCAGCTCTCAGAGCAGGTGGAGAAGCTGCCTGGACTTCTCCCCTCCTCCTTTCCTGCCAGGAACCAAGGGACATTTCCCAGGGCTTCTTGCCCCACTCCCAGTCAGTAGCAGGTCCAATCCCCCACTGCCCAGTTTTCTTGTCAATTTCCCGGCAATCTCCAGCAGAACTGTGAAATGGACAAGAATGACAGCCAACAGCCTGTGTAAGGAAGGCAGTGTCTACACGGACACTGTGTTGCCCTAACTACACCGGCATAAGTCCTACACCTCTCGCTGGGGTGTTTTGATAATGCTGGCATAGCAGGGGAGTTACATTGGTGAGAGGAGCATTTCAGTGTGTACAGCTCCACTCTTTGGTTGACAAAAGCTGATTTTTGTCGACAAAACTCTGTAGTGTAGACCAGCCCTAAAAAGAAGACAAGGTGCCCTGAGAGGAGCCACTCTTCAGTGTTACTTGTCTAAGTTGTGTTTACTGTAGGATACATTCAGATGGTGCAGAGTGAGGTTTCAAACTCAGTGAACTAGTTCTTGTCCCCAAGAGCCTGCTTGGATGTCCTAAGGGAGGTGTGTGCTTCCCGTTAATCCTTGTTCTGTCTCTCTTTCAGGAATGGACAATCAGACAGTGCTGGCTGTTCAGTCTCTGCTGGATGGTCAAGGAGCAGTTCCAGATCCATCCGCTCAAAATGTCAACACCTCCACCACCATCCAGTCCATGGGTGAGCCCCTCTCATTGCACGTGCAGTGAGAAAGAGACTCTCTTGTGGATTGCATTTCCTGCTGCATCCTCTGTCCCAGTGGCCCTTAGAAATGGTCTGGCAGAGCAGTTGTCTGTGGAGAGTCACTGCTGTGTGTCAATTCCAAAGGGACCGTGGCCTGTTTAGCTAAAGAAGGCGGAATGGAAGGGGAGACGGACGCTGCAGAACGCCTGTGCGCTGCCTGTTGCGGTTGCCCAGAGGAAGAGAGGGTAGTTTGGGGTTGGTCTCAGTAAAGGCATGAAAGGCCTGTATGTATGCCACAGACAACCCTTGCTGCAATCAGTGGTCAGATATCTGTGGACAGATTTTCAGCCAAATCATTGTGTAGCTAATTTATGTGAGCAGTCATGGTAATTGCTGGCTTAAATGCTTATGAAAGTCTGGCTTTTCACTTCAGTCCTTTATCAACAATACCCATCTCCAGAGCTGCTGTCCGCGACACTGGAAGGCATAGGCCAGCCAGTGTTTTCTCATGGCTCACTTGGAAGATGCAGAATTATTCTGTGACCTTTCCCCAAACACAGACAAATGGACGCTCTAATCAGCCTCTTCCTCCTCCATGCACTGCGACTGATCTGTCAAAAGACTGAGCCCAGACTAGTCCACCTGAGCCTTTCTGGCTTACTCAAATGGAAGGGGCTCGAGGAATGCAAAGTTCAGTTACTTATTTCGCATCCTCAGTGAGACACTGTGCAGCTAGAGCTCAGCTGGCAAAATAGCTGAAGCTGCACAAGGTAGAATAGAATTCAGCTCACTCTTTCCTAGTGATGATGGCTCTGCGCGGCTAGCAGCAGGCAGGCACCCATTTGTATCATCCCTTTTTTGACCCTAATTGTATTTGAAGGTAGCTACATAGTCTGAGGAAGAGAAGGGTCCTGAAGCCAGATCGATGATCCGTTCCCTTCTGATTGCAGATGACGAGGATGTGTTCCTGTGTGGGAAGTGTAAAAAGCAGTTCAACTCGCTGCCGGTGTTCATGAACCATAAGAGAGAGCAATGCCAGGGAAACACCCCTTCGTTGGCCACGGTCTCGTTGGCTACCAACAGCGTGTACACTCCATCCATCACGTCAGTGCAGCAGGCTCAGAATACCAATCGGCAGGTAGTTATGCGGTGTGGTTGGGGGCCTCTGTGCCATTGGCTTTGGAGGGCAAGAGAACCCTGGGGTGAACGATTACAGAATCCAATTACAGCTGGCTAGCAATCTCTCCTCTGGGAGGCCTTGTTTTTACTTTGTGGAATCTATTTGCAAAGTTCATATAATCTTTTGACTACGCCTCAGTGCTCCTGAACAGAGGGTCAATAAAGAGTTTAATCTCTTAGTAAAGACTCATAGAGATGCAGGGCTGGAAGGGTCCTCGAGCAGTCACCAAGTGTAGCCCCCTGCGCTGAGGCAGGACCAAGTAAACCTAGCCCATCCCTGACAGGTGTTTGTCCAACCTGTTCTTAAAAATCTTCAATGATGGGGATTGCACAGCCTCCCTTGGAAGCCTATTCCAGAATTTAACTACCCTTCTAGGTAGACAGTTTTTCCTATTATCTAACCTAAAGCTCCCTTGCTGCAGATTAAACCAATTATTTCTTGTCCTACCCTCAATGCATATGGAGAACAATTGATCCCTGTCCTCTTTATAACTGCCCTTAGCGTATTTGAAGACTGATATCAGGTCCCCAACTTCAGTCATCTTTTCTCAACACTAAACCTGCCCAGGTTTTTAAGCCTTTCCTCAAAGGTCAGGTTTTTTAAACCTTTTATCAGTCTTGTTGATCTCCTCTGGACTCGTTCTGATTTGTCCACATCTTTCCTAAAGCGTGGTACCCAGAACTGGACACAGAACTCCAGCTGAGCCTCACCAGAGCTGAGCAGACCCAGACAGTTACCTCCCATGTCTTATAAACCCCAGAACAATATTAGCCTTTTTAGCAAATTTATCACATTGTTGACTCATACTGAATGTGTGATCCACTGTAACCTCCACATCCTTGTCAGCGTTATGACCACCTAGTCAGTTACTCTCCATTTTGCACTTGTGCATTTGATTTTTTCCTTCCTAAGTGCAGTACTTTGCACTTGTCTTTTATTGAATTTCATGTTGTTGATTTCAGACCTGTTCTCTAATGTATCTAGCTCCTTTTGAATTCTCCTCCTCTTCTCCTAAGTATTTACAAACCCCCCCCCCCCCCCGCTGGGTGTCATCCACAGATTTTATAAGCATACTCTCCATTCCACTATCCAAGTCATTAATGAGAATATTGAATAGTACCTGACCCAACACAGACACCTGGGGAGACCTACCAGATACACTCTCCCAGTTTGACAGCAAACCATTGATAACTACTCTTTCAGCCAGTTTTGCACCCACCTTATACTAAATTCATTTAGACCACTTTTCCCTAGTTTGCTTATGCGAATGTCATGTGCAGCTGTGTCAAAAGCCTTACTAAAATCAAGATGTGTCGACTGCTTCCCTCCTATCCACTAGGCCAGTAACCATGTTAGAGAAGTAAATTAAGTTGGTTGGCATGATTTGTTCTTGACAAATCCATGCGGGCTATTTCTTGTAATACTGTTATCCTTTAGATGCTACAAACTGATGATTTCATCATTTGTCCCAATAATTTTCCTGGTATTGTAGTAAGGCTGACTGGTCTCTAATTCCCCAGGTACTCTTTGTTCCTCTTTTCAAAGATAAGTCCTATGTTTGTCCTTTTCCAGGCATTTGGGACCTCATCCATCCTTCCAGAGTTCTCAAAGACAATTGCTAATGGAGCCGAGATTGCTTCAGCTGGTTTCTTAACTTAGTACCCTAGAATGAATTTTATCAGGCCCTGCTGACTTGAATACATCTAACTTATCTAAATAGTCTTTAACCTGTTCTTTTCCTATTTTGGCTTGTGTTCCTTCTTCCTTGTTGTTAATATTAATAGCATTGAGTATTGGGTCATCATTAACCCTTTTAGTGAAGACTGAACCAAAATAGGCATTAAACGCCTCAATCTTTTTGATGTCATCAGTTATTAGCTCTTCTTCCCCGTCAAGTAGAGGACCTACACTTTCCTTCATGTTTCTCTCGATCCTAATATATTTAAAGAACCTCTTATTCCCTTTCATGTCCTTTGCTAGATGTAACTCATTTTGTGCCTTAGCCTTTCCAGTTTTTTTCCCTACATGCTTGTCCTATTTTTTTCAACTCCTCATTAGCAGTTCATCCATGTTTCCACTTTTTGTAGGATTCTTTTTTTGTAGGGTTCCTTTTGTGGTGAGACTCCAGTTCCAGCCCGGGTTTCTAGCATCGTGGGTCCCCACAGCCTTCTGCTTCCTGCGCAACTAGCTGCCACTTTTCACATGTGAGGATGGGCTTCACTCACACCCTGTAGCTGCATCTGGCTCCTACACACAGTTAGAGGGGGCTGATCTGCCCCCTGATTCCTTCAGCTCCCCGTCTCCACACATGACTCATATACCACAGTGTGACGTGTGTGCGGAGAAGATCCTCTCTGGAATTCAAAAAACCAAATCTTCCTGCTTCCCCAACCCTACCTTACGCAGGAACTGAATCCATGCAGCTGTTCTCTTGCCACTGCGCTCCTGCATGTACACAGCACACTTCTTGCACCTCAAATCCACCCAAAAGATAAAAGTCTCCAGGAATTAAAAAAAAAATGTGTTTTTTTCCTTAAAGTTAATCTAGTGCTGGGGAAAGATGCTGCCAGGTCTGGAGGTATCCGTCCTCTCTTTAACCACAGAATAGGGACAGTAGGAGAATCTGTCACTCCCCATGCTGTCGCCCCCCGAATGTACCCTGACTGTGACCTGATAGGACCACCTCTAGGGGTGAGAAGGAAATAGCCTTCCTGGCTGTCTAGTCCCTGGCCTTTCTGAATTCTCCACATCAGCTGCTTAGTAGGAGCATTCAGCACAGGACAGCTGAAGGTGTTAATGTAGTTTGTACCCTAGGTCACCTTTAATAACCAACATGCTTTGACTTGTAAACCCACAGCCAGCTCCCTGTCTCAACGCTAATCCCCTGAACCATCGGCTCTCCCAGGATTGATTCATTCATAAATTCCAAGACCTGAAGGTACCACTGTGATCATCTCGTCAGACCTCCCGTATGGCACAGGCCAGAGAGCTTCCCCACAATAATTCCTTTTGAACTCAAGCAGGGGAAGGCCTGGTCCTCATTTCTGTGAATAGTTCCAGTGTGATTCCTTGTTTGTTACAGGGTCTCCCTGAGATGGCAAGATAGACCCAAAGGTGAAGATACAAACAGTAGCAACCAGTAGATCTCTAGCGCGCCCAAACGGCTGCGCAGAGCCAGAGATAGCAGAGACTTATTGGTTTAGTAAAGAGCACATCCTCGTTCCTTTTCTGGGCATTTCAGAGATTATTGCTCTTGTTCTGCTGCTATTTTCCAATGCTATTTTCTCCCTTCTTTCAGCAAATTTCCACGTACATCACGGTTCCCCCATCTCCCCTGATCCAGACGCTCGTGCAGGGGAATATCCTAGTCAGTGACGAGGTGCTGATGTCAGCCATGTCCGCTTTTACATCCCTGGACCAACCAATGCCCACGGTGCAGCCCTCCGTGCAGGTAAGGGGAGTGTGCTTTCCAAGGAGACTGATTCCCCAGCAGACAGCTGAATAGCGGAGTGAGCCAGGAGTCCTGGCTAGCAGCGCCAGCTGCCGAGTTCAGAGAGCTGCTTTGATGTTGGCGCATGGGCACCTCAAAAACAACAGCAGAGGAGAGGTTGGAAAAAAGCGATGGGCCTGTTCCAGAATCTGCTCACTCCCACTGCCTCTCACAGTCGATTGGGCAGATCTTCATGACATGATCACCCCTGCCTCTTTCTTGTGTGCTATGATCAGTCGTGAAAGCATGTTTCTATTGCAATGTAACCCTCAGGTTTCAGAGTTATCCACCAGGGAGATCAGTGGGCTGCCTCTTTTGGAGCTGTTGTTTAATGCTGCCTGCGGACTTGGGCGGGCGTTCCTGTGCTGGTCACACACTTTCGCATTTGGAGGGGTTTCTTTATACCCAGAAGGGCTACAAAGAAAATAGACTACTGCTTGGATTCTAGAACACAAGATGTCTGTCACCGGGGAAAAGTTACTGAGCTGCTGCGTGCCCTATCAGTCTGGTCCTGCAGTTTGCAGATGATCGGATGGCTCATTCCTTCCTTAGAGACTAGATCCTGTCTTCAGGAAGGTGCCCACATCTGTGTTACAAAGTGCATTTTGCCCAGAGTTTGCTTCGCCTGCTGACACGATTGTGAATTATGAGTGATGTCGTGAGGGAAGGTTCTGCAACTCTAGTGGGAGGTGGCTGGACCACTGCTGCATTTTCAATGCCTTCTCTCTCTGTCTCTTGTTCTGCTTTTCAGAGCAGCTTGAGTATGCACACTGGAGCCGGCTACCTTTCCCAGCCCCCACCTCCACCGCCGCCCCCACCACCTCCCCCACCTCAGCCACCGCCTCCTCCTGCTCAGAGCCTGGGAGCACCGGGACAGCCCAACCCCGGCAGCAGCCGGGTGGTGGAAGTGTACAGTGCACCTGCTCCGATGGCAGGAAACGGCACAGTGGAGATACAGACACTGGGGATGCAGTCCTATCCGCCCATAGAGGTAAAGCCGTGTCCCCGGCCTAGTCCTGCAGGCATGGCCATGGGTCATCCCTCAGTTGCTGCGCTGCCTTCTGACCAGCACGTGACACTTATGGCTTCTGCAGGCCCATTTCACAAGCTGGGGAGAAGATGGTGCTCATGAGTCAGCTGGATTAGCACTGCCGTTTCTCGTAGCAGTTAGAGTCAGGCAAAGACGTGTCAGGTTGTCTGGTGATCGACGAGTATTTCCTCTGGAGGAAAATAATGATCAGAAAGATGCCAACAAGCTGAAGGGAATTTGAAGAAGGTGAGAAATGAGTTAGGGGCTGGAGGGATTGATTTATGAGGAGAGATTTAAAGAGCAGGAGACGGGTAGATGTGGCTCTCCTACAAATGCCTGCGAGTTTTGGAAGGGGTACGAGCTGGGGAGGCAGAGGCATTGCGAGGGGATCAAGCGAGGAATAGTGCGACAAAGCTGAGCATGGGACAGCTTAGTCTGAATATCAGACAAAAGCCCCGAGAGTGAGGTTCGTCAGGCAGCTGGATAGACTCCCCGGGGCAGTGGTGGCATCCACGTTACGTGGGACCTGGAGACAGGACTGGGGAGGATGCAGTAGGAGACGACATGCCAAACTCATCCTGCTGCCCTTTTCAGTTGGCATCTGATCCAGGGGTGTTGGTGAGTGGAGGTGAGTTACCGCACCCGAGGTGCATGGTTTTACGTTACTTTTGCTTTGCCAGCAACACCCTTCGCCTTCCCAATGATATCGTCAGGGTGAATAGCTGGAATCGGCACAGCAGAACGTCCTTCAGAAATCTTCCGGGGTTGGTAACAGGAGGTAGAGCTTCCCAGCTTCAGATCACTACTTTGGATCCAGACCGGGCTGCGGCTGCCGAGCTCTGCAGAGCGGAGATGCAGTTCCAAGGGCTAATTGGGGACTAGCTAGCTCTTCGTTTTGAGAGTGTAGACTTTGATGTCCAGGTCTTGCTAATAACTCCTGAATGCTTGGTAAGGTTCAGCCTCCCTTTGGTTAAAGAGAAAGGTTACTGGACCAGGTGGACCAGAAGTTTGATCCAGTTAGGCAGGACCCTGGACTAGATGAACTAATGATCTTGTACGACAACTTCTCCTAGTTAGACTAGTGTCTTTTGTCAAAGGTGAGGGGTGGAAGTGGCTGCCTTTAGCACGGAATTAGCAAGCATATTTTCACAGTGATTGCATTATTCCAGGTGCCAAGCCAGTGTGTGGAAAGCCCTGTGTACCCCTCCCCTCCAGTGTACAGCCCAGGGAAGCAGGGCTTCAAATCCAAAAGCCCTAGCACTGCTGCTCCTTTGACCAATGTAGGCAGCGGAAATGTCGCCAGTTTTGATTCCACCTCGACCTCCAAAAATAGGCGTTCCAAAAATGACGGCGGGCTGCAAGAAGGTAGGTCTCCTTACCACCTGCCCCTGCTCTAACCCCTAGACCATAACGTCTGCATTGCATTGTGCTTTTAGATTGGAAGCTCTTGAGACTCTGTTAGCAAATGTACAACACAGTGTACTCTTCTGATGCTATACATATACTATACCCAGTCCGGGGTAGATAGCAATTTGAAATGTACACCCCCCCAACTGTTATATTGCCGTTTGCCCGTACTATGCCGTAATCTTCCATAGGGGGCACACGTGGTAGGACTGGCCCCCATTGTCCTATTGGGACAAACTCTTGTGTTGTGGCCTGTCATGTCCCATCAAATGTTCTTTGGTTCCGAATGCAAGTGACGTGGGGCAGCTCGTTCCCATTACGCACTCTTCCTGTTTCAGGGAAGTCTAAGTCCCCCAAACTGAAGTGCACTTACTGTGACAAGGCCTTCACCAAGAACTTTGACTTGCAGCAGCACATCAGAAGGTAACGGTGAGATGCTAACCCAGACTGACGGGGATGGCTGAGTGGGACGGGCTGTTGGTTGCATAGGAGGTGTGAGCTATAAATGCATCTTCTACTTTTTGGAGTCCTCTCTGCTTACTGGCTGACGTGAACGTCTATAGGTCCTGTTACCTGGGTGCCCCAGCACGTTCACCTCCACAGCTGCCCCGTGGGAGCGAAAATCCAGAGCAATGCCTGAAGGGGAAGGATGAAAGCGCTAATCCCAGCAAAGATTTAAAATCTTGATGGGCAGCTAGCAGGAGTCATTTAAACGCCAAGCCCATCCTGGGGTTCGTCATGTAGGGACCACTAGGCATCAGAAGTGGTTTCCGGCCCTGAAGCAGGAAGGAAGGGCAAAAAGATTTCCCTCCCTGTGTTTTGAGGTGGGGGAAAAGAGAGAAGAGGACAGCGTTCCTCTCTCCCCAGGCTGGAAGCACAGTGGTGGGACAAGAAGGGATCCCCCTGGTGCTGGAGCAGAAGAAAGGTGGTTTATTCTAAGCCAGGCAATGATGGTCAAGTGGCTTATTGGGTCAGTGCAGAAAAGCATGCTGATAAATGTTCCAGCTCCATCCAGAGCTCCTCCCCAGCCCCAAATGACTCCTGTGCTGGAACGCTGTGTTCTGTGCGTATGACCCGTTTCTCCTCCTCCTCACCCACCAGATCCACTGAAAGCAGCGGATCAGGTTCCCCGCCCTTTGCTCAGGATGCCCAGGGGCTAACCTGCCAAGCAGCGCAGTTCTCAGTTCATTCCTGGGACAGCTGCCCCCCGTGATCCGTGTTTGCAGGTCACCGCCTCCTGAATTTGGTCATCACTGACGTGCTGCCGTCTGCCCTGCAGTCACACAGGTGAGAAGCCGTTCCAGTGCATCGTGTGTGGCCGAGCCTTCGCGCAGAAGTCCAACGTGAAGAAGCACATGCAGACCCATAAGGTGTGGCCGCCGGGCCTTGGCTGCACCGTCTCCTGCAACTCCATCACGGTGCAGGTCATGGCACTGAACCCCAACCAGCAGGAGGACGAGGAGAACACAGGTGCGGTGTCCTTGGGAGCGACCTACGGAGTGTCACTCGCAGGGTTTCTGAACGCTCCTCAGTCCCCAGCCCCTTCCCACCCATAGCTGTCTCCTGGCCTGGCCTAGCTTCCTCTGGCGTTAATGCCACGCTGCCACCATCTGGAGAGTGAGCATTTAGCAGCACGGAACGGCCTCATGCCCAGATCAGGTGTGGGCGAATGAACCCCGTGTGCTTTGGCTGCTCCGCACTGCTCAGGCTGGGGAAGTCTGATCCAGCTGGCCAATTCAGCATCCTCTCAGCTGGCATCCATTGGCGTAGCTGATACTTGCCCCGACACCCCCGAATCCTGGCACGGAGGGCCTGGGCCTTGGTCAGTTTTGAGAGCTGTTCAGAAACTGACCTCAAGGATGCTTCAGTTTGTCTTTCTCTCCGTGCCTCTGCCCGTTCCTCCAGGCTTAAGCCAGGCCCCCGGGAACCCTCCCCAGCAGCCTCAGCCCTTGGGCCCTGTGGAAGAGAGCGAGGTTGGCAAACTGGAAGCCAAGCAGGTTGTCTTGATCGATAGCTCTTACCAGTGCCAGTTCTGCCCCAGCAAGTTCAACACCTACTTCCAGCTCAAATCGCACATGACCCAGCACAAGAATGAGCAGGTGGGTGCTGCGTTGTGGACCCTTGTGCGTGTCGGGCCGCGGTCAGTACTCGGACCGAGCCAGTACTTTGGCTCCACGTGGCCCTGGTCCAATGACGGGGAGTGTCAGATAGATGTGAAATGAGCATGGCAGGTTCTGAGGCTGTGAGGTTCTCCCCAGCGCAAGGAGGAGCTGCCTGCCTTTACAGCGCACACGTGGCTCTGTTCTAGTCGAGTGCACTCACGTCATCAAGCTGGCTGCTGCAGTAGTGCATTGTGCTTCTGGGCTCTTCTTTTGGGGGCTTGGATTGGAAAAGAGCAACTTCCAGCAGCGCCCCAGCCCTGCTGTGCTGCTAGTAAGAAATCACCCATGGGGTGGGCTGAGCGGGGATGGCTGGAGAAACCAAACCTCAACACTTTAAAAAGGTCAGCATCCGTCAAGTAATGGAGAGGCTGCCTATGGAGCCACGTGATCTTATTTCCATTGCCCTCATCCTCCCTCCTCTGGCCTGTCCTGCTCATGTGTTGTGCGTGTTGGGCAAAGACCGCAGCTGTCGTTGGTTACAACACCTTGCCCACAGGGGCCCCGATCCATAGAACTGATCGTCAGAAGAGGCAGCTCCGTGGGAGGGAGGGCCGTTCAGCTTTACTGGCAGGGCGCTTGCCTTGCTCGTGGCTCCCTGTTAGCCTCGGCTGTGGTAATGTCGAGGCCGCCCACTCCCAGAGTCTTAGCTGCCAGATGGGAGAAGCAGCAAAGGGAGAAGCCACCAGCTGGCAGTCAGTGTGTGTGTTACTGGGCGGCTCTAGTCCACTTGGACTTCCTGGGCTTGGAGATGGCTGGCTTTCCTGCTGCGGGGGCACAGCGGGACTGGCGCGTCCTGCTTTCTAGAAGGCGCTGTCAATTTCTTTAGACCCCAAATTTGACCCACAGCAGCATTGTAACAATGTAACCAATTGGGACATCTGACCATTATGGTGTCCTGCTGCTTTATTTAAAATCTTCCGCCACTAGCCCCAAGAAACTCTGAACTGAAGGAAGCTCACCCATTTAACAACGGAGTGTCCTTCTGCAGCTGCCTCCAGGCAGGGTTTAGCCAATGGTGCTGCTTTTGGAGTGCTGCTCTCATAACTGACTGTGCATAAACAGCAGCGGTGGCATGGTGAGGTGTTGTGGAGGTGGAAATTGCTGCTTTTGTTCATAAAACAGCCAGGCTTATTTAGTGTTATCCAAAATACGGGAAAATCATGGGTCCAGCGAGAGAGGACAAAGTTAGTAGCAATAGTAATCTGAAAATGTATGGAGTGGGGAAGATTTTCAAAGGCATGGAGGAAGGTGAGACACTGAACTGCCAGTGAGAATTCAGCACCGGACTGCTATTTGTGGCTTTGAAATCTCCCCACGCAACTTTAATTCATGGATCTCACAGCGATGTAATTAAACCCCCCCAGTTCGAGCGAGTAAGGCAAATGTCACCATTCCCCTTTTGCAGGGGGAGAAAGTTGGGCACAGAGGTCAGGGGTGGGATTTTCAGAAGCACTGTGGTAATTTAGGAGCACGATTCCTAGGCGCGTGCAGTGACACTCGAGCGCTAAATCACTGAGACGCTTTGGAAAATTGCACCCTGGATGACTTGCTGACGGCGGCAGTGTCAGAGCCCTGCACCTGTTGGCAGGGGAATCGCACTGGTCCTATCGCCAATGGGTATCACTCTCATAGCTCGCCCTTCCTCCCATAACCCCCGGTCTCTTCCTGCAGGTATACAAGTGTGTGGTGAAAAGCTGCGCTCAGACATTCCAGAAGCTGGAGTCCTTTCTGGAGCACATCAAGAACCACCAGGAGGAGCTAAGCTATCGCTGCCATCTGTGCACCAAGGACTTCCCCTCCCTGTATGAACTGGGCGTCCACCAGTACTCCCACAACCTGCTGCCCCAGCACAGCCCCAAGAAGGACGTGTCCGTGTACAAGTACGGTAGCAATCAGAGCGGTGGTTAGCAGGCATGGTAGGAGAGAGCGACGGCTTTGGATTGAGCGTGGGCACGCTCAGACCAGGCGCTGAAAGGACAGGAGGGGACCTGTGGGGCTTCTGCAATTGAATGGGGCGCACGTGGTGCCCCACTGCCTGGCTATTGTGGCCAAACACTGTGGCCAAAACGTGAGTCTACGGGTTGAGATGCTGCAGGTGAAAACGTGGCCGTTGGTGTTTGCTGCATTTACGTATGGTGAGCGAGCTGGCGACCAGGGGAATTAATCCCAATGAACGTCTGCAGTAAAGGACGTCCCTTATGGACCAGTGCAGGGAGCATGTGAGCTGTGTCCAGGCAAACGTGGCCCGTTGCACAATAGTCTGATTCTCTTTTTAAACCATACGGGGCTTTGTTAACCTGAAAAACTGACAGACGGGTCGATGGAGGGAGAAAGTGAGACTCTTGCGACTTGCTCTGTGTTCTGTGCACAGCACTTGCAGTGCTATGGAAATGCTGATGGGGAGATTGCAGGTAGATTGAGGAGCACAGTGGCTTCCTGGAACCCACCCGCGAGCCTTTCCTAGATTATATCCCATTATATTATGTGGCTGCTGGTCCTTAGACAGGCTTGTCATTTCTAGCCATCCCTGCACTTGTTGGGAGGCTGCAGTTCATCTTGCAGTGGGTTAGGAGTTGAGTGATTTTCTATGGGGGCTGGTCTGTTTGTTTGACCCCCCCCTCCCTCCTTCTGCATTTCTTGTAATGGGGAAGGATTCTTAAATTAGCAGAAGCCTTTAAGTGGCCATCTGGGTTTGCAAACTCATGCAGTTGAGGTGGGAGAGGAGGCTATTTCTACTTTCCACATCCCTGGTGCTCTGTTACTGGTTTTAACCAAACCTTGGGAAAACTGAATACAGGCGGCACATGGTGAATAACTGTCTGCAGAGGCAGGGTGTGGGATGACTGACGTGGCAGGGCCTCACTCTCATGCTCTCTCCTCTCTCTCCCCATTCAGATGCGTCAAGTGTGTAAATAAATACTCCACCCCAGAAGCCCTGGAACACCATCTGCAGACGGCAACGCACAACTTCCCCTGCCCTCACTGCCAGAAGGTGGGTGGGGGCTTTCTGCATGCGATGACCCTGGAGAGATGTTTGAGTGTCTGGGGGGGTGGGGAATTTGTCTCCCTTTCCTCTCCCTTCCTACCTCAGTACAGACTGGCAGGTCCTCTAGGACTTCTCGAGAGAGGGAGGAGGCTGTGTTGTGGCCTCGGGCTCCCTTGTCTCTCTAGAGCAGAGTACCTTCCTCCCCACAGTGTCAGTTTTTCCGCTGTGCCCCATTCACTGATCAGGAAACTCTTCTCCAAAGTCCTGCCATCCCCTCAACCCTATGTCTTATTGAGCCCCGAGCCTGCAAAGGGCTGAGCGCCCTGAGCCCCAATTCTCTGTTGACAGTGGAGCACACTCAGCACAGGGCAGGATCTGGCCCTTTGACAGCACTGGGACATTGGACGTCAGGCCGGCCTGCCTCACCTCCCAGAGTCAGGGATTCCAAGAAGAGTGAGGCCGGCTTTAAGGTGGTTTTGGTGTTTTCTTGCCTTCTCCTTGAGCCCCACTGTGACCATTAGCCTGTTCCCACACTGAACCAGCATGCACATCCTGCCTACAGGAAGAAGGATCGTGAGGAGGAATTGGAGGTTCCTGTAGAGCTTTGCTAGCCCTGTCATGTCTCCTGTCAAGATAAATCTCTGTGTGCCCCTCCCACCGTTGCTCTCTCCGGTTCGGGATGAATGCCAAGTGTCCTTGGACAGGACAAACCTGTCCCGATAGAGCAATGGGAGCTGGTCTCCTGGGACAGCCTTTGGCTGAGGACGTTCCGATCACCACATCACCTCAGGGGGTTAAGGGACAGAGTTGTGGGCGTTGAATTCTAATACGTTTTGTTTGAAATCTAGACTAAAATATGGACCCTTGCTCCTCTGTTTGTAGCTAAGGAGGTGAAAATCCTGCAGTGGGGGCAGGAACAATCTCAGAGGAGTGACCACTTTGTACTGAGGTAGCTCAGGAAGGGGAAACGCACGCCCACCATGGTTAGTAACCCATCTTTCTTTACATGTCGTCTTTTGTCCCCCAATGAGACAGGTGCTCTCAGCACAAGGGTGCCAGCCATGTTTGGGTTAGCTTGCTGCTTTTCACGTCTACATGTAGGGCTGTCCATTCCCCCTCTCCATTCATCCTTGTGGGACTTTACAACAAGCAGGGACAGCAGCCTGTGACTCCTGCTGTTGAAAAGCCCTTTAGCTAGGCAACCTTTTTTTGCATTTGTGTTTGTGAGTTACTAAGGCCCGGTCTACACTTACCTTTGGGATTCAGTGGCAGTTGACTGGAGATACGCAGGTGACGTAAGTCACCTGTGTATCTCCCGCCAATCTCGCGGCGTCTCCTCTGCGCGCCGTCCACTCTGCGCTGCACCGACGGGAACAGCGTTCCCTTCGATGCAGCACTGCGCCACTTACCGGGATGGTTTTCCTGTGTCGCTTGCTGGTTCGATTGAGCGGGTCTACACAGACTGCTCAGTTGATCCAGAGCAATCGATCCAACGGCGGCAAATTTGCCATCATCGGTGTAGACCCAACCTAAGATTGCGTCTGTGTGCAGGGAGTAGAGCATAGTGGTTAGAGTGCAGCCCAGGGAGCTAGGAGTCCTGGGTTCTCCGCCCAGCTCTCATGCAGACAGGAGGCATTGTCTTCAGCAAATCACTGGACTTGTGTGTTTTAGTTTCCCCATTGGTGAAATGAACTGTTAATCCTGTTGGCCTGGCAGATGTCGCCTGTTAATGGAGAAGCCCTTTGGACATCTGTGATGGGAGATGATCGGGAAGGGCATGGCACTGTTAATACAGAGAGCCAGTGTGTCCCAGCCATGGCTGTCTCAGTCCTAACCCCAGGAAGTGGGTGGGGTGGGTTCCAGCAGGGTGGAGGCGCTTCTCAGGTTTTTTTATTCTCATAAAAGGTATTTGCAGGGGTTGCAGCCTGCGCTGCTTTAGCATCTGATGCTGTTTTAAAGCTGTGTTTGTGGTTTCCTCTTCGGGTTGTACAGTGCACCTCTAAGCTGCTCTCCTGAGCAGAGAGCCTCATCGTAGGGTTTCGTTACTGGGGCCAGTAGAACACCTTGGTTTTTATGTAGGTAAAAATCCCCCACCCCTTGCGCATGCATGCGCGCCCATAGAGAGAGCTTCGCTCCCCCCCCCAGGGCCTCTCTGGGAGCTGCTGGCCTGTCTCCCCAGTCCAGGAGGGATTAATGCTGTGCCCAGTCCGGTGAGGCCCTTTCTTCAGGGCGCCACTGATGGATTGCACTGCAGCCTTTAGCAAACCCCCACCATATTTTTAATGGAGCTGTGCCACAGAACAGGGCTGGCTGGCCACAAGATCCCTAGGCTTAAAAGGGACAGAGCAGCCTGTTACAGTCCCCTCCTTTTGTGTGCTCACAGGTGTTCCCCTGTGAGAGGTACCTACGGCGGCACCTCCCCACGCATGGAGGAGGAGGCAAGTTCAAGTGCCAGATCTGTAAGAAATTCTTCCGCCGGGAGCACTACCTCAAGCTGCACGCCCACATCCACTCCGGTACGTGCTTCCTCACGTGCCCTCTATCTCGGACCTCCTTTCTCTTTCTGGGGAGCACCCCCGGGGGCAGAGCTGTCTGAACGTCTTTAGGGAGGCTCAGTGTTGAGTGCTCTGTCGATTCCGTGGCCTGCCTTGTGCGGGAGGTCAGACTAGATGATCATATTGGTCCCTTCTGACCTATGAGTCTATGAGTCAGCAGGGTCTTGCACAATCTTTGGTGCCGTCTGCTTTTTAGAGTAGCACCGTGCTGCTGAGCCAGCGTGGCGATCTCCTCTCAGCACGCAGCTGGCCTCCTCCCTTCTCAGGCTTGCGGAGGCTGGCTGGCCCTGGGAGGAGCATTCAGTGGGAGCTGTGCCCATCCACCCACTGGCCAGAGGGAGCGTTGCTGACATGGGGCTTTCAGGGAGGAACTAAAGAGACAGGTGTGGGAGTGAGAAGGAGTCAGTCCTGTCTGTGCTCGTGATTCAGATCTTCCTGTCCTACTTCAGCATCAGGGCGCACCCAGACGAGCTCCGTCCTGGTGGGGTTTGGGGGGATCTCTCTCTGGGGAGCGTCGCTACATGAGGACGGCCTGGAGGTGATGGGCCTCTTGAGGCTTAGCTCCAGGTGTAAGCCTTACTGGAAGGTGATGTTTCCTGCGATTCCTCGCACTGCCTTGTCACAGCATGGGCTGCAAGTGATGCCAGCAAGTTGGAGAAGCTGTGCTGTCTTCAGAAAGTGGCAGACAGACATGCCCTTTGGGAAGGGATTTAGTTATCTGCCATTGTCTCCTTGGCTCCCTACCCTGAATTTTCTCTCTCCATCAGCTTCTGGCTTTCCATGCAGCCATCGCCTTGAAGCCCACGGTTGCCATGCGGGGCGCTGGCCAGAGCCAATCTCACACAGTCACTTTGCCTGAAGCTGAGCATGCTCGTCCGCCCGGGAGTGAGGAAATAAACTTGGCTCCATCGTTAGTAGGGCGTCCTCCTGCCACTAGATCTCTGGGCTAGGGAGAGCTAATGGAGAGGCCTTTTCACAGTGTGGCTGTCAAGTCCCTGGGCTGAAGTGGGTGACTCAGCTTGCAGGCAACAGGGAAGCCAAGGGACATTGTAGAGCAGCAAAGCAGAGACAGACGCTGCTGCCCAAGTGGAGGAACTAAAGGAGTATTAGAACAACAGGAAGCCCTGGGGCCACGTACAGCCTGTATCTCCCTGACTGCGTCTCTCTTTCCTGCACAGGTGAAAAGCCCTTTAAGTGTTCTGTGTGCGATGCAGCCTTCAACCGGAAAGATAAACTGAAGCGCCACATGCTGATCCACGAGCCTTTCAAGAAGTACAAGTGTCCCTTCTCGTACGTACCAAGTGGCCCCTGGCAGCCAGGCACAGAGCTGGCTTTGGTGGTTCCTGAGATTTCATTGAGCGTTGGGCAGGGAGGGCTCGCTCAGTCTGCCCCCTGAAAGGGCTGTTACAATCTCCCGGGGTGCGTGGATAGCCCTTGTCGTGTGGCACCAGACATTCCACCGCATCGTGGGGAGGCTCCATGCTTTAGTGATCTTGAGCAGGGAACTGGGAACCAGGAAATCTCAAGTTCCAACTCCAGCTCCTACCACTGACTTGCCACAGGCCCTTCATCTCTGCCTCAGTTTCTCCCTGTGTAAGCTGGGGCTGATCACCCTCCTCTGCCTCCTAGTGAGGTTGTGAGGTTTCATCAGGTCACACTGGTAGAGCACTTAAAAGTGCTGTATCTTACCAAGGGGTTGCCTGAATGCATATAAATCCCACGCACTCAGCCCTCAAAGGCAGCGCTGCCTAGTGCATGAAGCACTTGGAAAGGTTTCTACATTCCACTTCAAAATGTCTTTCAAACTTTGACCGAGATACAGCCCTTCCCACCCATTGTGTTGACAGGACAGGGTGGGGAAGCTACCCCTTGCTCTTTGCATGGATAGAAGCCTTTGGGCACACATTCTGATAACTTTTGGTGGCACTGCGTACACTTAATCTTTTTAAAAAATGTAGAGCCTCTCAATAACTGTCCAGGTCTCCAGGGGTGGGGGCATCAAGTGTGAAGCATGGGGAATGGTCCCCTCGCACTGCATGGGCCGGAGTCATCCCCTACCCTGAAGGGTAGTTGAGAAGACATGAGCTACTATGACAAGAGACTGTACCCAGAGATACATTCTGTCTCCCAGATAGCATGGAGCAAGATGGCATCAGAGCCTTGCTAATGCCGGGGACAGAACTCCAGCCATAGAGGCCCCTGAATGTTCCAGCACCAATGGGTATAATTCAGATACAAGGGAGAGGCCCCTGGCATAACTCTGGTCTTTCTTCAGTGGCCTCAATTCACATGGGCCCCTGTCCACTCCTTTTCCATCTGCAACACTCTTGACACTGCTTCTGCCTGCAACTGCTTTGAAGCAGCTCACTTTGAAAGGCCAGTGATGGCATCGTGTGACTTTCCAGTGGAAGCCATGTGCATCCACATTGCAGCATGCTTCTCCCATGCCACAGTTGGGAGGCTGAAATTATGGGCCCCATGTCATCACACCCAGTGGATACACCCAGAGATCTCAGCAGCTCATGGGTGGAGAGAGATCCTGTCTGAGAGCTAATATATGCACCTCTTTCTGTCCTCACCATCCCCCAATTGATTCATGCTGGTTCTCCCGGGATTTTTATTCTTACAGAAGCCACACCGGCTGTAATAAAGAATTCAACAGGCCAGACAAGCTGAAAGCTCATATACTCTCCCATTCGGGTAAGTGGGACTGGAGCTGTCCACCTGCTGCCAGTCACTGAATGAAAATGCTGCTTGGATTCACCATAAGTGAGGTGAGAGCCCCTTTAGGCAGGGAGGCCAGCATGCATCTCCTGGCTTTATTTTTCAACCAAAGCAGTGGCAAGGGTAAGATGCCTAAGAACCATCAAGTGAGTTGTGACCGTGAGCGCTGGAGGGGCTATACTGAGACTGCCCAATCAGGGCAAACTACAAAGAGTAAGGCAGACAATCCAAAATAGGGGTTTATTCTATAACTAGATTTCAACAGGCAGATTAGATTTAACCAAACAGCTTCTGTAATATCTTACCGGTTACCAAGAAATTAAAAACGGTTCCCTTTATCCAGTCTTTGGCTCACACCCAGACAGCCAAATCTATACAGTGAGGGTTACTTCAAATCTTATTCCTCATATATAAAATTCTGCCAGTCCCAAAAGATCAGACACATTATCCACCGGGTTAATGAACATTTCAGATCTTACCCAAATACACACTTACAGCCAATTCTTATTAACTAATCTAAGGTTTATTTAAAAAAGAAAAGAAAGTGAGTTACTATGGTTCAAGATCATTATACATACAGATATGAGTAAAGTTCTTAGGTCAGTTTCATAGTAGAGATGGTGAGGCTGTTGATTTGTAAAAGTCCTTCTAGAATCAGTTCAGTAGGTTATAATGCAATAGGCAGCCCAGGTGTAGAGTTGTTCAAATTCTTCCATGAGAATTTGCAGGGATAATCCAGGATACACCTGACAATCTCAGTCTTGCAATTTGAACTTCCCCTGACAAAGTTTAAGCAGATACAACAGGGTCAGGCCAACTTCCTTTATGGCTGAAGGTTATAGAAATTGGGTGCTGACAGGTAATTAATTCCACCACGTGGGTTTTGAGAAAGTGAGCCAATGGTTTGATCTCTGTTCAGTGGGTCCTTCCTCAGACAATACATGAAGCCATTCAGGCAGCTCACAGGTAGTTTAACAATGTGGAATCACAATTTTCAAAGAGAAATAAAGAAAATAATATTAGTATACCACAAAGTTCACCTAAATGTTACTATCCCATTTTGGTCTCTGAACTTGTAGAACATAGTAATGAAACTTTACAGCTAGGAACAGAAGTTTAGCAAACTACAAGCTAATTAGATCCCATTGTTAAACTTCTGACAAGATACAGGTAAACACAGATAAATACAATTAGTTTCTATTTCTGATTCTCTATCAATACAGGCCCACATTTCAAAGATTCTAGTCAATTTAACATGGCTTTGATAACTATCTACAAGGGATGGCCCTGTTTACCATTTCAGTACTTTTGTAATACGTCTTTAAAGGTTGCCTTTAGTTCAACCAGCCTGCTGGTTGCTTAACTCTTGCTGGCTCAGATCACACAAGAGGATTACTAGCCCCCTTTTTAGCAGTAATGAATAGGACTCTTACTCTTACTGGCCTTGCTGCTGGATAACAGTCGTCTACTTCCACCCACTAAATACATTGTCCTAGAATCTATAGAAGCAAGAGGTGCAAAGCCCTTCTGAAATCCTATCTGCTCCATTCTCCTGACAATGCAGGATTCTTCCCTGAAAGATGCTGTCTCCTGCTTTCTCCAGCTATGACCTGAGTGATGAGGCATCCACCATTTCCCGCAGGAGATTTCCCACAATCTAATATAAGGAGTTTCCTATGTAGTAAAACTAAATGTGTTAGTGTCACTCAGTGGCTCTCCAAACATCCTCTGGCTTTGGGATTTCTACCTCTGCTACTGCAGGCCTACCTGGGAGAGCCCTCGTTCAGTCTGCAGCTGTGTCTAAGATCCATGCTTATTTGAGGCTATATAAATAATAAACAACATGGCCTGGTTGGGATAGAGGAATTCTGAAGCAGAGCCAGGATATTAGGAGTGCTCGTTTGCATATTAATAACCAGAATGCTCTTTCTGCCCCGCACCCAATAATGTCCCTATGTCAGAAGTAATCTCTTGGAATTCAGACGGGTTTTTGTCTGAGTTCCACATCCACGCTCCTAGAAACAAGCTCTTAAGGAGCTCTGCTATTCTTGTCCAACAAGTAGCACAGCTGTAGCTCTCTCCCTTTCCTGTCTCTGTCATGTCCAAACCCTGAACAGAGCAACTGGATGGAGTATGCATTGAAGATGCAACTGATGAGGAACCTCAGTTTGTTCCTCCAATGAAATGGAGTTACAAAAAATCAGTTCACTTTTTTTACGCTTCCTAAATCAGAAAAACCTTAAGTTTAAGAGCGTGTGTTTCACTTCTCATTGGGCCCTCCTGAAATTGCTTTCCCGATATATTGCTCAACTTTTAAGAACTCCCTTTAAGGGCAGGAGCAATGCCGTCCTTATTATAAACCCTGACATGAGGGTTCCAAATCGCTTCAGGCTCCAACCTGCCATATGCATTCTCTGCTTATGTGCATTTTTTTAAAAACAGAAAATGAAAAATATCTGATCTCTTGGGGGTTTGATTGTTTAAAGCAGGAAAACTGTGCAAAAAAAAGTGCTTTAGGGCTTTGGGTGGTTTGTTTATGTTTTGTTTTGTTTTTGCCAAGCAATAGTAAAAAAATTACTGTTTTGAAGAGCAGACACAACTATCCAGCCCCTTGCAGTGTAATTGACGGGTCCATCCACCCTGGAAGGAGGGTCCTGCAACTAAACTCTTTCTCACATTGTGCTTTGCTCAGGAATGAAGATCCACAAGTGCCAGTACTGTAATAAGTCCTTCAGTCGGCGGGCCCACATGGTGGAACATCAGCGCTCGCACACTGGAAACTACAGGTACCGTTGTCCCACCTGCAGCAAGGGCTTCACGCGTCAGAAGTATATGAAGGATCACAAGTGCCGGCTGAACTTGCCCAAGGATAAAGAGCTGCAGCTCAGGAAGTCCCAGAAGAAGCGGGGAGCTCGGGGGCGGAAGGGGGGCCTTCCTCTCCCCAGCCAGCTGGCTCTGGCAGAGCTGAAGGACGGTGCAGAGGGGGAGAACCCCCGGGAGAGTGGCCCCAACAAAGAACAGTTTCGGGAGTCAGACGCAGTCCTGTCCATCGTGGTGGGTGGGTCGGAAGCTGTAGGTTCGGACCTTGTCCCTGGGCAGCCCAGCAGCATCGCGTCCAGTCTTGCCCTGGCAGAGTTGCAGACTGGCACAGATGGACCGTGCGCCATGCTGGCTGTCCCCGTTTACATTCAGACGACTGACTGATAATACTGTGACCTGTGGATGGTTGGTGAGGGGTAGGGGGACCCACGTTTTCTTCACCCAAGAGTTCCTACTGCTGGTGATGCCAGACTCAGGGTAAGATGGGCTGAAGTTTCTGGATCACCGTGATACAGAGACCAAAACGCTAGGGATGGAGACGGGGGGGGGAGACAATGGTTTTCATCTCCACCTACCCAGGCTCCATAGAACCCAGTGATGGCCAGCAAGCACAGAGGAGAATGGTTACATTTTCTTGTTCCGGTTCGGCACCTCTCAGTGCAGGGGAAGGGTGACAAGCAACCCTGAATCAAGCTGGGAAGAACGGTACAGACCATTGCAACAAAGTGTAAACGCTTCCATGAGCAGAAGGCTTTGAAACTCACGACCTGCCCCATTCATGTTTTTATTCTAAAATCCACATTGGCCAGGGTATGGCAAGGGGGCGTATCTAAGTGCAAACACATGATCCTTCCTGCTGGAAGCAAGTGCATCCTGATATTCTTTGGGAACACTGCTCATAAATATCCTAATAGACACTGCCCGTCTCGTTCACATCTGTGCATGTTAGCAGAAAGGCTGTATTATCTGTAGTGTGTGTGTGTAAACACAATGGCTCTGATGCTGCAACTGCTCCACGTGAGATCGGGGGGTGGAGCTGTTGTGGCATTGTGCCTGCAGTCGTGTGTCCAGCCGTGGGTGTTCTTCTCTTCCATTTGAAAGTTCTCTCCATGGTTGGCCCTGTATTTTAACTCTTCTGTGTCACTCTTTATCCAAGAATCTCAAAATGCCTTCCACACCAATGAGTTCATCTTCACAACAGCCACAGACTCCTCCCCTTGCCCAGCGGGGCAGGGGGACCCCAAGTTCGGCAGTTAAGTGAAGCATCCCAGCTCACACAAGCAGTGCAGAGCCAGGCCTTTAAACCCAGGTTTCCTGGCTCCCCGTCTGTTGGTCTAAGTGTGACCCCATGCTCGTCCACGTGTTCCCTGCCCTGCTAACTAGTAGAACTGCAAGGTTGACCAGTGTTGCCAGACTGGCCAAAGTCCAAAAGCAGCTTCAGGCCACGAGCAGTGTGTTGGAAACTCAGCGTGGCAGCCCGGGAGCCCTGAGGCAGGTTTGTCCTTTATGTTACTGTGATTCAGCTTTCAACCCAGCACGTGATCCTTGACTGCATGAACAGGGGATATTTTCCCACTCCCCTTCTTCAGCCCCTTGCATGTGACTAGGATAATCCTGATTTAGCAAATGTATTTCTACCCTCCCCCCCCAAAAAAGAACAAAAACAAAAACAAACCATCAGGTGGTTGCTGGAGGAAAATAGCCATCCGCAATGAGAGGAAAGTAGGGGGCCTGACACCTGGGGTGAATGAATGAGCCCAGAAATCATCCTCCTCCTGCCAGGACCCTGGAAGGGAAAGGGAGACGTGGTGGTTGGCTGCTGCGTTTTGCATTCGTTTCACTGCTTTGAGCTGATGTGACAAGGTGTTGATGGGGGCAGCATGTCTATGGCAGAAGGTGTAAACCTCTGAATAATGTGAGGCGAGCCCTGTTAGCGCTCTGTATAACCATGGCAGAGACCACGTTCAGTTGCATGCTCCGACTCCTGCTCCTAGCACCAGCAGAACCCTTTGCTCTACAGGACGAGAGCGTCTCCTCACCCTCAGTCAGCTGCTGTAACCGATTATGGGGTGGGATTAATAAGCATGAGAGGGATCCCCCATTTCGATTCTTCTCTGACACAGAGAAGCTCAGTGCAGGCAGCTGTAAAATTAATTAAAAATGAACTTCATTCAGTGCTGGAGAAAGGGGCCACATTGAGAGTGCACGAGACCGAAGTGCTGCCTCCACAGAGCAGGTAGGACATGGGCAGCAATGGCTGAGACTTCGCTCCCTGACCTGCTGGAAACTCACCTGCAGAAGGGATCCAATTGCTCAGCCAGTGTTTAGCCTCCCGTTGTTCTGATAACAGCACAGCATGGCTGAAACAGATACCTCACTTGCCACAGACAAGGCCCTGATCATTAGGTAGGGGAGCCTGAATGAGAAAACCCTCTTACTTCCCACCTGGTCCTCCCTCAAGGCCAGGGCAGCATTAACTCCTATTCCAGCTTCTCTGTCGCTTGGTCTACTCCCATTTTAGGTTACTCTGGTGATGGAGCATTCTGCTTGGATATCTTTTCGGTGCTGGTCACAAAAAGAGTAAAGTCTGACCAATGATCTGCATTTCCAGCAGTCAGGCTTGGCCTCCCTAGCGCTGCAGTGTGCCCAAGAGCCTGAGATATGGTCTTGCCTGGACCTGCTCACTGTTCCACTGTCTGTAGCAAGGCTCTGGTGTGGCAGATACTCATTTTGCAGTTGGTCAGTGTTCAGAAAAGCTCCTGGCAGTGGAGTTTCCTTCCTCTGCCCCCTTCTTGTCTTATACATGAGAAGAGCTTGTGGAAACTCTGCTGAAATGATGCGTAAATTTCTGGCAACAGTGCCATAACAATAACGTTACTGTGCAATGTACCTGGCTGTCCACAAGCTTCTGGTCCCATCTCTGTGGCAGCCTGATCACGTGCCCGTCAGGGGCATCTTTCCTGTCTCCTTGTGATGTATTATGCTAAACTAGAGGCAGTAATGCACAGAGGTCAGAGACTGAACACACGTCTTGTCCATCCCAGGGCAGGCTGTGTAAGATGGTTCCCTCACAACTCATGCTCCAGGGCTGTGTCTGATCTAGCGAGTAACTGGGATGATGAAATCTTTACCACTTCCCTTGGGAGACTATTGCATAATCTAATGGATCTCCCTATCAGGAGGCTTCCTGCTTCCCATACTACAGGTTCTCTTTGCTCAGTTCCATCCTCCTGAAGTACTCCCACACTGTCTTTTCAGTATTTCCTGCTGCTTTTGTCTCGCTGCCTTCAACTACTGCGAAGGAAACTTTTCATCCATTTCAGAGAGCAAGATTTTCTTTGCCTAAAAGTTTATTTAAAATACCCAGCCTTCCCGACAGAGGAACAACCACCAGGAAATGGTTTGCTAAATATACCTCTCCTGCTTTCCCTCTTTACCCACCCACATTGTAAGGTGCAATTATGTGGCTGCTAGCACCTACTGCAGCATTACAATCAGCTCTGATTTGAAACGGGTATATGGGTGTGTGACAGTGTGCAGAACCCTGGGGTACAGCCTAAGAGCTGTGGAATTGCTGGGTACCCTTACTCAACCAGTTAGCTTGGGGTAAGCTCTCAACCTCACTCTGGCTGGTAACCCACGGACAGCCTCTCCAGACCCTGTTGTCACCCAGCCCAACCTCAGATGGCACCAGACACCCAACTTCGTTCAATGAATGCTTTCCACGCACTCACAAACCAACATTAGAGAAACTCCAGCTGGCGCTTCAGCCCAGGAGCACAGGTCTACCCTAGTCAAAAAGCCTGACCAGGGGAGATAATTATCCAGTCTGTCCTTCCCTCACAGTGGAAGGAATGTGCACTCGCTTTTGTTACTGAGCAGTTTGTCTAAACACTTCACTCAAAGATGCACTGGTTAAAATAAAACATTAAACAAGTTTATTAACCACAGAAAAATAGATTTTAAGTGATTATAAGTGGCAAATGTAAAGAGATTAAAAGAAGTTACCAAATGAAATAAACAAGGTCGCAGTCTAAATTCTACACACTAACAAGCTCTTGCATTAGCAATGTCTCACCCTTGTTAGCTGGTATAAGCAGTTTCTTAAAACGCAGGCTGGGCAACCTTCCATGTCTGGGACTCCCCTCCCTCCTTTCAAAGTCCTTGTCTTCCAGATGGCCCTTCAGATGTTCAGTTGAATGGGAATGGAGCCCGGTATGTCATGCACCCCGTTTTATAGTCTCTTTCAGCTTAGTTGCTAGAACATTCCAGGCTTGTGATGTAGCTGTTGCTTCCCATTGGTCAGGCAACCCGATTGTGAACATGCGTCCTACAGTGAAGTCTCGCTGCAAGCAATCCCCGATATTGGAATCGTTCCTTGATGGGCCATTAGCACATCTGGCCACTTCAGTGTTGTACCTGAAAAGCTGGTTTAGGTGGTTCTCCCCTTACCACGTTCTAGTAGTATTTACAACATTTTATAACTTCACATATTGTGGTAGCACATACAATCCAATAGGATATTAATGTTTTTAATAGACTTTTAAAATAATACCATACAAGGCATACTTTGTACAGAGCATATCAATGATGACATTAGTGAATATGGGGTTTTTAGGGTGGTGTTTTCAGACACAGGGTGTCTCATTCTTCTTGTGTATATTATGGGAATGGCCTTCCATGCTAACCTCTGTTCTCAATTCCCTGCGATCATAGGGGTAGCACTCAATGTCTGAGCGAGATAGTAAAAGCAGTTTTATCCAATCTGCCTGTACTGAAAATAATCCAGGTGTTAGAGAGAGAATACAAACAGGGCTTCATGTAATATGATTTTGAAAAGTCAGAGGCTGAAAGATTGTTATTGGAAAGCTGCATGATTTTATTACCTTTACATCCAAAAACTAGCACTCAAGTTCCAGCTCACCACCCAGCTTGGTTGGCACAATTGCTCTTCTAGAGGGAAAATCTAAATGCCAAAATACAGAATGAGGTTTCTAGAGGTCTTGGAACAAGAGAAAAAACAAACTTTGTTTATGGTAGAGCTTCTGTCTTGGGAAGCTCTGAGCATGTCTGGTGAAAACTGAGAAATCCCCTTAAATCTCCAGAGAGACAATGAGTGACTGTGTCAGAGCAGCAGTCTGTGCCATGTCTGAGGCTGTGCAATAGCAAACAGGAGCTGTGTCAGCTTGTTGCACAAGCTGCTGTAATGTCCTGTTGAGAATCCTTCAAGAAATAGGTATAGTGAAGTCTATTTCCATTTCCTTTTGGGGGACAAGGGGATAGAAAGATGATTGATTTGTAATTTGATTTAAAAAAAACGTTCTCACGTTTCTGCAGCTCTGCTGCCTGAAATTTAAACTCAGATGTTGAAAGAAATCTACCAGGAAGAGACTAGGATTTAATTAATTTAGAAAAAGTCTTCTGCTACTACAGGGAAAATGTGGGATTTATAATTGTCTTTATTTTTAATAATACTCTACATATATGCAGAGGGAGCGTGGGCCAGTGAAGTGGGCACGGTGCGATGTATTACCATAGCACCTTGAAGCCCTAGTCATGGCCCGGATCCCATTGTGGTAGGCGCTGAACAAAAAGATGGAGCTTACAAAGTATAAGACGAGATAACAGGTGGCTAAACACTGATGGAAGGGGGAGTACAAGAAAACAAAGAGATAATATTGGTCAGCATGCCTGGGCAGTGGTCTCAGTTCCAGTTCCATGTGTGCCTTTGTTCAAATGATTCACACTGAGCTTTCACGTAAGTTAGCAGGGATGAGCGTGAGCCATTTTGCCAACTTCCCATCTGCAAAATGGGGCTAATACATACATACATCACAGGCATGATGTGAGGATTTGATTAGCGTCAGTATGTGTGTAAGCACCAGGCAAATGCTAAGTGTTATTTGTATTGTCCTTTTGTCCCAAAGGCACTAAACAAAGTGCAATGCTAATTCTACACAGGAATTGCCATCCATCATTGCAATGCAGTATGGAACATGGCCACTGTTTAGCAGTATAGTGTAATTTAGTAAGGCATTAAATCACATATGTAATGAAAATGTAAGGCAGTTGAAGGACCCAGCAAAATTTCCAAATTGAAATTAGAGCACAAAACGGGGGCTAGTGCTCCTACTCCAGGAACAGTGCCGGGGCACTGTAACGATTCTACATGCTGAAGACATTAGCATTATCTCGCTGCAGACGGATGGTCCCCTCCCGTACCCCCACCACTTCCTAGCACCACCACGGGACATTGATTCGATGCGGATTTACGAAGAGCTTCCTGGACCATCCGCATTTTCCCGGGAAGTTTCTCGTGCAGTTATTGACTTGGCCCCAGCCCCTGGGAGGGCCCAGGTCCCAGTCACGGGTGATTGCTCCTGTGTGTTCACTACTGCCGCGGCGGCAAGGAAATACCGCGATGAAAACAGGACCCTCCCTTTAAAGGATGGCTCGCCTGGCCCCGCTGCACCCGAGGGACGTGTTAAGGCTGGAGGGGGTGTCATTGACTCGGCTGCAGGGACTCGCCGCAGGCCTCTCTCCGGATCCGTCCGTGCCCTAAGGGCGCGGCACGTTCCCGTCTCCCCTTTCCGCGCGCGGGCGGGCCCCGCGTGGTCCTCGGCCGCGTCCCTCCAGCCACCCGCCGCGGTGCACGTGCCGGCGGGGGCCGTGACCCGGCGCTCCGGGAATCTGTGCCCGGGCGGGGCGGGACGTCAGGGGCCGCGGGTGGGATGGTCCGAGCCGCCGGGCCGCGACCCCCGCAGGCACGGGACCGGGGGGAGGGGCCGGGAGCCGATGGGCCGGGCCGGGCCAACCCCTCCCCCACTGCCCCAGGAGCGAGCTCGAGTCCCCCAGCCGCGCCCCGGGAGGGGGGAAGGGCCTGAAGTCCGGGTGCGGCCGGTGGTTGCTATAGCGCCACGCCTCTGACGTCACGGAGACTGTTGACTTACGGCGCGGTGGGTTCATCACGCGAGGCTGACGTCATGGTGGGCGGGGCGGGGCACCGCCAGCTTCCGACTCGGCTCCCTCCAGGAAAGAGGCGAGCCGGGGGGGGGGGAGGGGGCTACAGCTCCCAGCATGCACTGCTGCCCCAGGGCGCGAGCCGCGGCGGGGACTGCGGCTCCCAGCCCCCCCCGCCCGCCTGGTTCGCCGGGCGCCGGGCTGGCGGCGCGGTGGGAGAAGGGGCGTGACGTAGCGTGGGGCGGGGCCGGCCGCCGTCCAGTTCCGGTGCGTTGCCGTGGTGCGGGTGACGTACGGCGGCCGAGTCAGTCAGCCGGGGAGTCGGGCGGGCGCTGCCCAGGCCGAGCCCGCTGCGTTCCGCGCCGAGCGTCTGTGCGGCCCCGCTCGCGGCCCGGCCCGGCCCGGCCATGGCGGGGATGCTGGGGAAGCTGTTCGGGACGGGCGGCAAGGGCGCCGGCAAGGGCCCGACCCCGCAGGAGGCCATCCAGCGGCTGCGCGACACCGAGGAGATGCTGAGCAAGAAGCAGGAGTTCCTGGAGAAGAAGATCGAGCAGGAGCTGGCGGCGGCCCGCAAGCACGGCACCAAGAACAAGCGGGGTGAGGGCCGCGTCGCCGCGGGGCGGGCCCGCCTGCCCACGAAAGCCCGGGCACGTCCGGCCCCCGCTGCGGTTGGCCCCCCCCAGGCGGGGCTGGCTTCTGCCGGGCCCAGAGCCGCCCCCTGGGGCTGCGCTCGCCGCTGCTCCCGGGCCTGGGCCACGCTGTCCTTCGGCACCGGGCGGGGGGACGGGCCCCGAGCAGGGCGGGGCAGGCCCTTGGCTCCCCCGGCCTGGGCGCAGCCGGCGAGCCGGCCCGGGGTGTCACTTCCCGCCGGCCAGGGCCCAGCCCTCGGCCCTTGGGAGTGTTTCCCTGCCGGCCGGGGGTGGGGAGGTGGCCGCCAGAGGAGGGCGGGCGGGCGGTCGGTCTGTCTGTCCGTCCCACTGATGTGTAGTCCTGATGCCTTGGCCACTCCAGCCTGCTGGGGGGATAGGTTCAGTTCCATGCGCTGCTGGCCTGGCTGCCCGTGGGGTGACTGCCGGGTCTGTCCTTTCCAGGCCCACTGCAGAGGGGTCCTGTCAAAGGGTGACTGTAGAGGCTGCTTTCCCAGGCCTTTGTTTTAGGAAGCTGTAACTGGAGTTCCGTTTGTGCTGATTGTCTTCCCTGCTGCCAGTAGCTGGAGACAGCAAAATGTACCACAGTCTAGTCTCCGTTCGCTGGACCCCTTCTCTGTACGCTGTATGAAGGAGTAAGTTAATTATGCATTGCTTGCGGCAGAAACCGCATACGTCTTCCTGTTCAGCACCCAACACTGTCTGCGTTCAGTGAATTTTAACCAGCATTCTATATGTGCATGAATGTTCAGGAAACACTAGGCTTACGCTCTCTGACAATAGACCTGTTGCTGACATAAGTTGTCAGCTGTGGGTCTCCCTGCGATTGACTCTGCAAACAGATCATCCTCTGATGTGGATGAGAAAAAATTGTCTTTAGCTTCAGTGTAGTGGGACTTACTACTGATAGCTGTTCTCTGAAAATGGTCCATTTGGAAGTGCAACCATTCCTTTTTTGATATGGTACATGGAAAACCCGTCTGAGGTAGCATGATCTAGTATTTGACTGTGGGGTTGGTTGTCAGGTCTAAATTCTGCTGCTGGTTCTGATTGTGTCTTGCTGTATGACCTTGGTCAAGTAACTTCCCTTCTTTGCCTTGGTTGCCTGTCAGGAAAATGGGGATAAAACCTAATAAGAGTGTTGTGAAACTTAATTATTTAATCTATGATTTGAGTTCCTTGGAGAGAAGGCACTATGTATGTCCTTGGGTATTTATTGATTACTCTGAGACTTGTTTTAATAGCTGGGTAAGTAGGAGCTTATAAAGCTGTAAGCAGACAAATAAAGCAGAAGACACCCAAACATGAATTTATGGGAGGGGGGGAGGTAAGTGAGGCTGCCATGTTTCTGTGTGTGGGGGGGGGAGGGGGGAAGGGAATTGGAAAAGGCAAAATTTACACAGTCTTAACAAATTTTCATCTGGACTGGCGGTTAGGGAAGGGCAGGTTTTATGTCATGAAGTTCTAAAGTATACTTTGTGGGAACACATCTTTATCACATGATGATTATGTCATGATAAGTGAGGGTGGCTTGTATACTGCTGACTTTCATTTCCCTGTAGAGGATAGCCTAGAACGTCAGAAAGATAATGTAGTGTTTGAGCCTGGGTGCATTACTGGCAGTGTCTTACTGCTGGGAAACTTAACTTCAAGAAACTGGAAAAGTACAAGAGATACTTAATATAAAAATCCCTGCAGGTTTAGCGCAGATTTAAGAATAACTGCAGATTCTTAGGTTAGATCAATCTGTTGCTTCCTTTGGGTTCTCATAAAACTGTAACAGGAAATAGTATACAGTGCTATGCTGCTTTGCATTCAAATGGCTATAATTTGGTGTTTGCTAAGTGGGATTCTGTGTTCATGGAGAGATATAAATGTGCAGATGTGACAGCATGATCTGAGATAGTATAGTCAGTTTTTAGCATAAGTGATTTTATTGATAGTTTTTAAAGTGCCTCCAGGAATATATATCTAAAAGTTGCCTTAGAGAGACAAGGTGGGTTAGATAACATCTTTTATTGGTCCAACTTCTGTTGGTGAAAAAGACAAGTTTTTGAGCTACACAAAGCTCTTCTTCAAGTCTGGGTCAGATACTCAGTGTTACAGCTAAATACAATGTGGAATATATTGTTGAGTATAAACAAACACATTCTAAGAGACAGTTCAAGGTGAAATGGCCTATTAACTGCTGTAGTCGTAGAACAAAAATGGTTAGTGGATTTCAGAGTAGTTATAAGAAGTCATAAATCCAGTGTCTTTATTAAGATCATGTTTTTTAATGTCTAGCACAGTTATGAATTTAAGCTCCAAGGCTTGTCTTTTCACGGTTTTGTCCAGATTTCCTTTGAGGATGGGGACTGAGCGGTCAGATATGAAGTGGTGGTTTTGTGAAGTGTTCGCCTACAGGTAACATGGTGTTTTTGTGTTTTATCATTTTTCTGTGTGAGTTCATTTGAAACTTGATGGTCTGGATTCACCCATGTAGTTGTTGTTGGGGCATTTAATGCACTCGATGAGGTACATGACATGTTGTGATAGGACCCATGGATCTTGAAAGTTGTGTTATGGGGGCAACTGGCCACTTCACTTTGAATGGTCATTGGTCAAATTTTAGATGTAAAATAAATAGCCATCTTAACAGTATCCTTAGAAAAGGGGTCTGCTTTGCTTTGTGGCTTTACTTGTACATAGAGTGTGTAATAGAGAATGCTGACAAATGGCTGTGCATTGTTGTGCTAAAGCTTTTTAAACACAATGGTATGAGTGTTACTTTTATTTCAGTAGCATATGAGAATGTTGTTGTTGAAAATGTTTACTAGATCAAACAGGTAAGAAGTTTCACTTTTCAGCCTGGAGGCATCAAGTCTCATTAATCCATATCTGAATACTTTGGAAGTGAAGCTTCCAGAATACATTTCTACTTGATCTTTTCTAGCAACAACCCGAACATGAAGTCTTGTCTCTGAGTATGAAGGTTACATGCATCCCCAAAGAATACAGTGTGGTTAGTGAAGTTTGGCACCTCTTCAGTGGCGAACTTATTCTAAAGACTTTTTGGAGCACAGAGGTATTTACTGTTTTGCTGAGCAGTGTTTCTTGGATCCAGGAGAAATTGGTATGACTTATTCCTATCTGTCATCAGATCTTATCTCTTTGTCAAACATGATTAAACTTTTGGTTGTTCAGATGTTTATGGGCCTTAAGTCAGGATAAGTATATTGAATCCAGAGATACTGCATTTCCCTGTAAACTAGCTTTTCTCCTCTGTTCAGGGCAGAGATTTTCTTTTGTTATAACTTAATCCATAGACAGTTTTTCCCAGAGAGACTAAAATGCTCTTTCCACAGAATGAGTACAAAATAAAGATGCTGTATTTATGACTTAATTAACCCTCAACCGTCTTTTTTGTTCTATGAGTGTGCTTGCTTCACTTTGAATGGTCTCTTAGGTGCCCCATCAATGAGCTTCAACCTTGACCTGGAATTTAAAGTAATGTGAGATTGAGCCTTTTTCCTTGTACAACTGAGAGAGGCAGTAGGGTTGTGGGAGGGAATCCATAGCAAATATATTGTGCCTTCTATTTGTGCAGTTTCTCAATTAAACTGAAAATGTTCCAATCCTAAATTTGAGGTACTTCTAACAAACTTTCAAGCACACTCCATTTCATGAATTCCAGTACATGAGATTGGTCTGAGTCCTTCAGCAGTGGTCATGGAGCCTGAGTTAAGCAGAACAGGCTGTCTAGGACTCCACACCCCAACTACTAGTTGTCTTATTCTATTATTTATTTATTTTTATGGTACACAAATGAAATAATAAAATAATACTTACACTGAATGACAGGTCTCTGCCCTTATCATTTTCCAGTCTTTAATCCTGGTCCTTTAGCCCTGCTTCCTGGAGGAACCCTTCAGTGGAACTTCTCAAGTGAGGAAGGATTACTCATGTGACTGGAAATATTTACATGAATCTTCTTAAATGTCAGTGAAAAGTTCCTTTTGATAGGAAGGCAGAGGTTTAAGCAACCCCAAGCAGTGTCATAAACTTCAACAGCACTGTGTTAGAGGGTGAAAATCCATGGAAAACCAGTTTTTCATGGCCCAAACTGAGGGCTCGATCCTATGACGTGCTGAACCACTCCATCTCCTGCTGAAGTCAGAAGCTGCGGGTGCTCAGCATCTTACCAGGATCAAGGTTTGAGCAGTGTGTGAACTTCACTTTTGAACGTGTAAATGTTGTTTCAATGGATTTGTAGATCTCTGTAGAGTTCTCTGTTTTGTATACACGTAAAAACAATGTCAGGGTAGTCAAACTTACTGACCTCCACCCTCCGCCGCTTGACAGAATCCTCTAGCCCTGCCACAGGGGAGAATCTCCGATGTTACCAGATTTGCCTGTCACTTTGAGGTATGCTTATTTATTAGGGTTACCTTCCTGGAAGAGGGGGTGTGATTCTATTAATGTGCTGCTTGTGTTACTGGTGTGTTCATATGGTTACAAGTCCCCTCCCAATGGAGCTATCCTGCAGGACCTAAGGTTTTCAGATTCAAATAAACCCCCCACAGATACACACAACCATTCCAGATTAATTAATTGTGTGTCTGAGCAGACCGGGCTATCAGCACTCTCAGCTGACCCCTTAAGCAGGCTGGGTGACACAGCACTGTCAGCTGTCACCCTCATGTGCCCGTTGCACCGCACCAGAATGGAGCACACTTATGAGCAGGCTGGGTCCAAACAGCACTTTTCAGCTGTTCCCCTTATGTGCCCCCTGGACTCAATCAGGCTGGGTCAAACAGCACTTTCAGCTGTCACCCTTATGCACCTCTGGACTCCGTAGGCTAGGCAGAGCAGCACTTTTCAGCTACCCCCTTTATATGCCTCTTTGCAACACAACTGTTCTAGCAGTAACCCCCTTGATAAGCAAACCCCATAGGATTTTGTGCATTCCAGGGATCTTTGGCTTAGGTAAAAGAGGCGTTGCAGCAGAGCAAGGTAGGGAAGCCAAGAACACAAAGGAGTAAATGCATTTAGAGAGAGAGAAACTGGCAACCAGCTTGATTACAATAGTTTATTTATTGCCAGGTGTATAAAACTTATGATACTAATAGTGATGCCATACAAGGAGAGGAAAACAATCTAACACTTACAATATAACAAAATTACAGTAGGGGTATTGGAGAAGGCTAGCCCAGGTTTGATTACAAAAATAGAAAGTTATACCTGGATTAGAGAGACAGAGAGAATTGGGAAAGATGGTGGTGGGGGGGAATCTCACCACACCTTGCAGCTCAGAAGTTCCCAGGAGACAGGCTGTTCAGCTTAGGGTCAGGAACACTTGAGGGAGAGGCAAAACCCACAACAGGATCAGTCAAGAAAGCGTTTGGGTCCAGACATCAGAAGAGGAGAGCAAGAGAGAGGTTTGAACTTGGGTAGGGTATTTTGTAGAACCAGGTTTGTTTGTGGGTAAACAATGTCTCAATGAAGTACCCCAGGGTGGTTCTCTCTATGCTGGGCAATAGGAGCTGATCACTCCCAGCTATGGTCAATGTTCCTTGGGGGAGCTCACAATGCAACCAGGCAGATTCAGTGTTTTGTATATCAATACTAGAATGGTCTGATAACTGCCGAGCTGGATGGGTGTAGGTGTGAGTTCATTTACATCAAGAGCAGAGATCTCCCATCATGCAGTGCGTCCCTGCCTTGCCAATCCCAGAGTTCAATGCGGTTCCTGCTTTGGAGCTTGGTTCTCCATTCTTCATGCTAATTCTTGTTCCATCTTCAATGTAAATGAGGCTCCAGTTCTCCATTCAAGGTGCTAATTGAGATGCCTATTTTTACATCTTCTATGTAGATGAGACATGGGGAGTTGTCTTAATCCTATAACCCTTGTTGGGAGGGTTTTAGGTGTGTCTCCTACAGCCTTTTCATAGCTTTTGTTTCTGGTTCAAGCAGAGGCTGGGAGGGATTCAGGTGAGCCAGAGAGAGTAGGGGTTTTTCACCCTGGTTCCCCAAGAACACAGAGGTGCCAGGTATCACCGAGTCCCCCTCTCCCAACTGAGAATGGGGGTGGGGGCATGGAGGCTCCGTGAGCCACACGTTAACTGTAAAAGAGCCACAGTTTGGCCACCCCTGCAAAATGTTATCCTCCCAACATGGGTACTTTATTCCAGTTATTTGGCATCATTCATCAGAAGTAAAGCAACTTAAATATATGTACACCATCCATTTGAGAAAGGATGTTATCATATAGCTAATTAGTGTTTTGACTGGTATGAGTTTAAAGAATGTCAAAATGTAGATATTTTGACAGGAGAATTATATTCCAGCCATATCTGAATGTGTGAACAAGAATTATTGATTTTTATTTTTTGTACTGCTAATTATGCTTTTAATACTGATATTTACTAGGTTTTTCCATCCTCACTTTGAATCCCCTTTTAGGGGTGTACACCAGAAGTCTGTTATGGAAAGGGCAGAACTGTTCTGTGGCTTAAATTTTTGTTATAGTGGGCAATCAGTTCAGGAAGAGTTGTGTTTTAATGCAAGATTTAAAATATTAATCCATACAACTGAACAATGTTCATTAGGGGCACCATTTTCACAGTATGGACCTGGGACCTAGGAAGTCCTGACTTCTCAGCTGTAACCACTGATGTACTTCATGATCTGCTCAAGGCACTTAACATCTCTGCCTGTCTCCATTTTCCCTATCTGTATAATAGGGTTACTGCTCACTTTGCTTCACAAGGATGTGAGGATGCTTAATAAATTAATATTGGTGCCGTGCTTTGGGTGTGTACGGAGCCACTGTAATACATTTAAATTATTGTTGTGACAGAACCAGCATGAATATTTTTGTTCCTTTTTTTTTTTTTAATGCAGGAAAATTAAAATGTAAGTTGTCCCACTAACCAAATGTAAGTACAAATTCTCCAGGCTGGAGGTGAATTTGAGACATCATAGGTGACCTTTAACTCCTGTATACAGACTTCCTCAAAACACTGCAGTCAAATGTTTCTGTGTAATTAGATTCCTTCCTGTCTCTGTTTTTCCTTTCTGCATAAGAACTCTCACTGTAGTCCACTTTCTTCGGTTCATTTCTCAAACAAAACTCTCCCAGAGTTGATTTGGAGATGTTTCAATAGCTGACTGTGTGATAGTAGTGACTTCATTTTAGAGTGAACAGGAGTTGAATTCTGATGTTGAAAGCTTCCCTCTCTGGTGAAATCTTCACATCCAGTGCCCTATAGGCAGCTAGCCATAATGGAAAAGGTGTTTTTAATGTACTAATTTTAATTTTGTGATCACATTACATTTCAGGCTGCGTAATGGCCTGAATGGGTTAGTCATCAAATGTATGTCTGGAATGACTAAAGCTGAATAAACATACTGTGCTTGCTATAGAAATTGGTGGCTCACTGCTTAATAGGGTGTGATAAGGAACTATCGTATGATTGTGTGACGGGTGCCTTGGAGCTGAGCTAGGCGCTATAAGTACCTGTTGAACTGATCTCAGACACTGAGGATTTACCCAGTTCATATAGGAGGTCCAGTTAATTGCATTGATTGGAGGGAATATTGATCATTGTCACAAATTATGTCAGTTTAGCCTGTAAGTATATAGCTAATGGTTATTACTTTCTTGTTTGGCAGCATTTCTCCCCACCCATATATTCAAGCTTTGAATCCAGTCACAGTATTTTATACATGTGTTTTGGTACTGCTTTGCTGTTTTCCATAGATTCTTAGACATGAAGGCCAGAAGGGACCATTATGATCCTTTAGTGCAGAGGTCCTCAAACTATGGCCAGTGGGCCACATCTGGCACGCTGACACATTTTGACTGGCCTACTCCCCTCTCCCGTGTGAGCCCAGCATGCCACTCCTGGCCCCAAGCAGCGCTGCACGGTGGCCATTCCCCTCCCGGCCCTTCCCCCACTTCCTCCCATGTGATGTAGGCCCAGCCGCTCTGGTCCACCATACAGTTAAGACTGCGTCATGCGGCCCTCGCAGCTGGGAGTTTGGGGACCCCTGTTTAGTGTCGAGCAGTCTGACCTCCTGCATAACGCAGTCTAAAGAGCCGCATCCAGTAATTTCTGCATTAAGACCATAACTTCTGTTTGGGCTGTCACGTATTTAATTTGCCTAAGGCAGTAGTGTCTAGTAGTCGTAACCAGGATTCGAACCCAGCTCTCCATTCTCCCGTACCTGTGTTTTAATAGCCTCACTGCTCAGTCATGGGGAAGTTACTTAAACTCTTTGAAATGAGGGTATTCCCTACCTTACCTGTGGAAAAGCTTTACTAGATACTTACTAGACAGAGGCAGAAGTGACAGATAAGTGGGGAAACCACCACTGAATGCCACTAGCAATTTGCTGGTGAAATCTCAGCACCTTCCCACAGGTTCCAGGCAGAGGAGGATCGGTGCTTGGATTCTTACCAGAGTGCTGCACCTTGGGCCTGCTGGGGGACTTAATTTAATGTATTCGCCTCTGCCTAGAAGGGGAAAGATAATAGGAGCCTGTGCTGCTGGGAGGAAGGAACTTTTTTCTCCCAGCCTCTGATCCACTTGGGTGCTGTAAGGGCGGCGAGGCAGCTGCTGCTGAATTCCTACTCAGCCTTTGAATGGTGGGCCCCTCTCAATAGCCCCAATGACGGCCTCGGCCACTTTCCTCAGGGAGGGTGCCAAGTTGACATGAGTCTAGTCAGTTGCAGGGTTACTCATGGGATTCTCCATTGCAGTAGGGAATGTGACGAGACCCCTGTTAATGTCACACTCCTGCCATATCCCAAGGCTGGGAGCAGCAAATGACACTGGCTTGGCTTCTATATACTCAGGAAGACAGCACTTTGTTAGTTCACTTTCAGGTCACTTTTGGAGTGTTTTCACAATAGATGCTTTTCTCAGCAGTTGATATCACCCTCTCATAATTGCCAGGGGCAACTAACAGATGAATTTTTCAAGCCTTGCACATGAACAGTGTTAGATCTAACTAAATCAGAGTTTTGAAATGCTTTGCAGACCTCAGATGGAAGGTATACAGTGTAAAGTGTTAACATTGTTGGTTTCAGTGTGTGTTGCAGTTTGTTCGATGAAAGTTTCATAGGACTCATTTAAAATAATTCTTTACAATTTATACAAGGACTTTTGTAGTGTTTACAATAATTAGCAGTGCACTCCAAGTTGGCAGTGGGGAAAAGAAAATTGGGTCAAATATCACAATTTAACAACCTGGTAATGTGGTTTTCAGTGCTAGAGTTGTTCTCTGTATTGTTAGAATTTGTAGCTTTTTCTCTAATCAGAAACTGGAAGTTGATTAGTCTGTGTGCTCTTTAATTCAAATATTGATGTAGTAATGTTAAATATGTTTGGTAGCTTTTATATTGGAAAGAGTCCTACCTGAGCACTAGTCACAGTATAGAGCTTTTTGAGCAAGAATAATCACTTCTGCTTGGTGGATGATGCTGCAGAACTTTGGCTGTTTGTCATTCTGAGACGTTTGGGCTTGTGTGTACGTATCTAGAGCACGGCACCTTGATAAAGTGTTCATTTTTAGAGGAAAGTCACATTTTTTGTGTCCAGTATAAAAATTTTAGGCATTCAGCTTTATTTCTAAACCAGACTCTGCAACTTCAGACACTTAAAGCGGATTGTTGCTCCTCATTCTGGAAGTCAGGTTCCAGTCAGTGGCCAATGAGGAATCATTTTGTCATCTTCCTCTTTGATAATTCCTTCCTAGAGGGCGTGCCATCTCTTTCCCTCTCCTCCTGCCAGCGTACGAATGGTCTCATGCGCCTTCTCTTCTGTGTAGGAAGCGATTGCAACAGCATTTCCTGAAAACTTGTTGTTTTATTTTTTACAATGTGGAAAACAACGAAGTTGAAATGGAAATGTAAGTACTCTGTATGCAGAAGTGTCCTGCAGCCTATTGTACCCAACTATGTCCCAGAGGGGCCGCCTCACCTCTGGGACTGAGTGGAGAGTGAAGAAGTGCTGGTTTGTGTATCATGTAGGGAGACACTTGTTTAATAGAAACTGGACTTGGACTGAGGTAAGCACATGGTACTGAATGACCAGTTACGCAGAGGTGAATGTTCTATAACTTTCTTACTAATCCCCTGAGCCATCTGATCCCCTATAAAATCATATGTAAACAAGGATTGTGCTTGGTGGGGTGAGATAAGGTCAGCCAGATCATCCCATCGCTTTGTCTATAATTTGTTGCTGTTGGGCTTGTATAGTATTTTGGAGAAGTTATATGCCCTGTGTCAAACTATATGATCACCCTTCTGACCTTGTGAACCCATTTGTTTGTTTTTAATGTATATGTGTAGTGTTGGAGAGTCTGTTAAGATTTGTTTTAATTAGAATCTCATCTCAGGAGTTTCTTGACATGTTGAAGATAAATTGTTGGGTGTTGTTGATAGACTCAGAGATCCAGGACAGTTGTCTGAGATGTTAAGAAATGCTCTGATTTTAACACTGCCAACCCCCACAATCTGAGGCACCCACTGTTGGTCCTTGCTGCCTTTGAAATGAGATACTGTTGATGATTCAAGCTGTTGCCTGTGATGTGAGCACCAGGAATACGGACACAAATATGTGCAGAAACAGCTATGTTAATGCATGCTTTGTTTCAGTTGCCAAAGTTATGATGTCAAGTATCTGTATAGAAGACAGTTATACAGTAGTAAGCTATACATCTGTTAGATATTTCTCAAATATTCATTACTCTGGTATTTAGACTTATTATGTGGGTCATAGAAAATAGTAAGATGTGTCCAGAAGAGACAGGCAAATGGGATAGATTGGTTTAATAAATGAGTCCATTTTATATTCTTTCTGTACGGATGGCAGTTGACATACCCTTAGTCTGAGGTTGCTTTTGGAGTTATTTTCCTTCCAAGTTTCCTTCCATTTGCCTCCTTTGTTGGTTTTTAATGGTATGTCTGCTGCTGATAAGATGATAC
Organism: Mesoclemmys tuberculata; assembly: GCA_007922155.1. Taxonomy (NCBI): domain Eukaryota; kingdom Metazoa; phylum Chordata; order Testudines; family Chelidae; genus Mesoclemmys; species Mesoclemmys tuberculata. The sequence goes on from ML675625.1 coordinate 4,279,782, forward strand.
TTCAAACTGTGATACTTTCTAGAGTGAAGTAATTAGTGGGTTTAAGTTTTTCTCCTCAGTCTTGCTGACCAGAACTGTTATGCCTTGGGTTTCCACTGGGCTGGATGTCTGTCCGTTTCTGTATTGAGTATGTGATCCGGTCTTCCATGGCCAAGAATGGTAGCTGCAGGATAGCAGAGATGGGAGTTGAGTGGGTAGTAGGTAGATACAGTCTTTAGGGATCAGGCTGGGGGAAAAAAATCCTATAAGTTCCCTTACATACAGATCTTTACAGCTGTCTGTTTCTGTACTAAGTAAAATAACAATATAACTTTACTCCAGATTCTTCACAATGTTTAATTAGACTGTCCTCTTGTCCCCACACCTAACACATTTTTATTTTAAATATCAAAATTGGACCTGTGTATATGAAACCCTGTACATGCTTAGGTTCTTCAGTTTTTTTGGTACTGTAAATTGTAAAAAAGTGCCTTATTTTAATTTTATGGAACTGCTATAAGCAAAAAACAATGCTAAGGCCCTGAGTCGACAGACACTAAAACAGGTACCTCATTTCATGCACAATGAGACTACTCATTCACTTAAAGGTAAGCTTTGTGGTTAAGTGTTTGCAGCAGCATCTGGGACTGAAATTGTATTTTTATTAAAATCTTTTCACTTAAATTGCTGAAGTGTTTATAATGAAAACTTTGGACTTCTATTACATTAATAAAAAGCTTTTGTGAACTATTTTATGCACAAGCGAAAATTTTCAAACATGAGTCTAAAATTAGGCTCTTAACTGGGATTTTCAAAAGAACCTACATGACTTAGGAGCACCTGTTTTATTGACTTCAGGCTGGAAACCATAGTAGAGGAAGATAGCCTGACTGAAGCATTTCAGCTTTCCTCACTTGTGGAAGTTCATATATTGGAAAGTGGTGGATGCAGGTATAGCACAGCTATTTGCTTATCAATTTTGTCTTTTGAGTCTGTGGTGTTATCACAGTAAGGTTATTAATGAGACCCTGATTTGTCTCTTTCATCACAGCGGAGCATTTTTTAAGTGTGAAATTTTAGTAGAAAAAATTCCTCTTAAAACTGAAATTTTGCTAACTGTAGGGAAGATAAAGAAACAAAAATGTACTATCCACTTTGCAATTTAAGACCCTAAAAAGGAAAGAACTAGCAATATGCTAATAAGTGTGACTTCCAATTAAAAAACCTCCCTTTTTTCACTTTCTTTCAAGCAACTGAAATTGACATTCCAAATCTAGCTGCTTATGACCCAGCTGCTTTTTACTGGTCTTGCCTTCCCTCTGAGAGAGCAGTATAAAGGGACCCTTGTGAATGAAAATCAGGCCCTAGGTCTGCTCAGTTTGGAGAGGTGACAAGATAACAGATATATTAAAATAATGGTATAGAGAAATCACTGTTCCTGCTTACTGTGTCCCATAATAAGAGCAAGGGGTCATCCAATTAAATTAAAGGCAATACATTTAAACTAATAAAACAAAATGCTTTTTTTAACTGCATAACTAACTGCTGGCACTTGCTGCCATAAAGTTTTACTGAACCAAAGAACTTAGTAAAACTGAAAAGAATTAGGTATGAATGACAAGAAGATTTAGTTGAATTCTTTTCACCGTTACATTCTATAGAATAACTTTATAATGGATAGAAATCCTCGTGCTTCAGGTCATAAGCCAAACCACAAATGTCAACGGTTAGGAAGAAATATATCCTGTAAGCATGTTGATGCATAATTAATTGTGGAAGCTGTAAAACTTTTCTCTTGTATCTGCCATTGTCTGAAATAAGATATTGATCTAGATGGGTTGTTGATATGGTCCTGTATGATGGTTCTTGTGTGATATAGTATTAGAATATTTTTGCTGTTCTTTGGTTTTAATTCTCTCAGTGAAGAGAGACCATCATGGTCTTGTGAATGCTCTAGTGATGAGTCTTTGACCGTAGTCGGTTTTTTTTTGGGGGAGGGGGGGGACGGGACGGGAGGGGGAGGGATGGGAAAATTCTAAACTCACTGGTCACCATCTCTTCTTGTATCAGCACAGATCTCTTTTTCAGCCGGTGGATATGGAAATTTGCTAGAGCTTTCTACTTGGTCCTGGTACAGCGAGCTAACAAACGACTACCGAAAAACCTCGTGGTATGGTATCTTTCTGAGCCTGTTCCCAGGCTCTTTCTATGCACAGAGCTTCTGTTGAAGTTCTTGGGAGCTGAATATGCAGAGGGACTGAAGGATTGAGCTGTTCGTAAACACCGATATCTGTTTCCTTTGCACAGCAGCAAAACCACTTGGGGTAATCCTGTAATAGACACACCCTCTGCTCTGATATCTACTTCCCAAAATCACCTTGATTTACAGACGCTCTTTAATATTTCAGTAATGTCTGCAGGCCCCTTTGTGTTAGGTGCTGTACTAACACTGTTATGCTCCCACAATGCAGTTCTATAAAATGCAGTTCTCCACATACTCTAATCTCCAAAGCAAATGTTAGTAGTACCTATTTTGATAGAACCCATGTGTACTAAGCACTTCCCAGAAAATACATCAGATTCTTGTCCCAAAGAGCTTCGCAAAAACAGCCTGTCACCCTAAAATCATGAGAATGTTTGAAGAAATTGGTAAATTCACAAGAAAACTAAAATCTGTGTTCCCTCCAGGTAATTGTACTACTGATTCCACTAGCATCCAATAATTTTTTATCTTGTGTGGAAATTTGTCTGGTTAGTCTAGAAAATAAATGTTTTAACGTAATGTGTGGTTACAGTTGTTTCTGCTTAAGCATTCCACAGCAAATAAAATTGGGTACTGGGTTATGTTGCTTACTGCTGTAATTAATACCTTGGAAATAGCAAAGCCATAATTAAATATGTATATCCCAAGGGCTGCCTCTTTCATGGCTGCCTAATGTAATAGCAGCCGTCATAAAGAACAAAGATGGGCTGTGTTATGTTTTGACTTCAGACATGCTTCTTTATTTTGTGTGTATGAAATAATGAGATGCTAGAAGGAAAAATTCATAAGCTTATTTTTTTGAGTATTTACATGAAGTGATGGTAGTGGATTTAGGGGGAAGGGAGCTATTGTCATTAGTTCCTGATTAAGTATGTATAGTTTTGGCTTCACTGTGAATTTTTTCATACAATTTTATTATCTACTATGACAACACGTTACATTTTAATATGCATTTATGCAGATAGCAAGAACTGTTCTACAGGCTCTCAAAAGGGCAGGACTGCTCCTGAGTTTTCAGAATTAAACATTGTAGTTGATGAGTTCACATACAGAATAGCTGTAGATTAGAATAAAATCATCTTGAATGCACACCCCAGAGTAAATACTGTGGTGATCCTCTAAAGCAGCGGTGTCAAACTCAATTCGTATGGCTGGCCACATTTACATTAAATTGAGTTCAGGGGGGCCATGCATAACACACACTAGTCTACTCTACCTTTCATGGTCTACTCTCTGCCGAAAAATCTCCCCGCAGGGTGAAATTCGGCGGCACAGTAGGAGAGTAGGAATGACAGCAGGCTCTCACAGGGACTCGCAGACTCCACTCTCCGCTGTGAAATCTCCCTGTGGGGTCACATTCGGCGGCCATTTCTTTTTTAAGGCGACCATTTAAGACGGCCATTTCCTTTTTAAGACCTCACGCAAGATCTCCCACAACTTTCCTGAGCTCCGCTCAGAAAACACTGCCGGCAGAAGCCGGCGGGCTGGATTCGGACCGCGGGCCAAGAGTTTGACACCTGTGCTCTAAAGCATTAACTGCACTATATGGAAAGCCCACTATCACAACAAACTTTGTAGTAGTCAGTGTTGTGTTCTCCCCCTCCCCATGTCCAAATTTTTCCTATTCCCTGCAGGTTTCTTGGATGTGGTGTTTGCCAAAGGATATTTTTTTACAATATTTCTGACTCGCCGCTCCAGACCCTGGTAGATAGGAGAATGTGAGAAATTAGGTTTTTCGCTGTTGGAGAATTTTAATTTATGAAATGTCCTGTCTAAGACAACTTATTCTTTGGACTTGAAGTTCTGTTTTGTTCTGTGCTCATGTGAAATAGTGCATTAAAACACGAGAAAATTGTTTTTCTCACTTTATTGTTTTTAACTGAAATCAGAGTTCTCTGCAGAGTTTATGAACTAGGACTAGTCTGCTTGAAGGACTTTTGGAAGTGTGTGAGAATAATTTAGAATCAAGTTTGCACACTTCAAGTTAAAGGTGGCCTGTAAGCTTACTGTCTTTGTACTATTCTTTGTTTGGGATCATGTGTAAAGGAGGCCTGAAAGGCTCCACCTCTCTTCTCTCCCCTTCCTTGTCCACCCCAAACACAGACAAATACATCCCTTTGTTTTTACAATAGAAAATCATTGTCCCAAAATTTTGTTAACTTAGTTAAGGCAGTATGGTAGTGCTTCATAGTCTTCCAGAACATTGTGTGCACCTATACTGAAAGTCTCTAAGAACCGGTTCTTAATTGAATGGGTGGGGTGTGGACTCTGATTTTGTTTGGCATTTAGTAGTGGTTAAAAAAATAAGTTTTTAATTGTCTGAATAAAAATCACTTATCTCCCAGTCTGGTTTTACTTCCTCGTGTCTGATGTCATAAACCTTAAACAAGACTTGAATTTTTTGATATAAAGAAAAAGGGAAACTAAAAATATAGAACACTTTTCAGGGGTCTTTCAAATATCACAGAAATCTTTTAAATTTTCATCTTTTGGTGGTCACCTTTAACGCAGCTGTCATCTCAGATCTGGTCTAGTCTACATATTTGAGCTCCAGTCCTGCAGTTGAATTGGTATTGGTGGACGTTCGCAGACCCACTTGCAGATTTGATTGAGCCTTGATGTACACGCAGCAGTGATACCAGTATTTTTTTGACATCTTAATAAAAAAAATCTAAGGCAGTTGTCTTTTTTTCAAAAGAAATGAAAAATTGAGAGCCAAGAAATCTGTAAGTGAAGGTCCGTAAACAACCTTAACTGACCATATATCGCTGGTCACCATATCAGATACAATGGTTGCCATTTAAAATTCAAACCACTAGCATTATATCCATATACCATGCATTTTGTTATAATGGGAACAGGAGAGCTAATCTGCTATGCATCTGTTTTATAACCTTGGAGAAATACTGACTTTGTCTTCCCTGTACCACTAACTTACTTGCAGTTGCAAGTGCATAACTCATGGTGTGGCTTCTCCTTTCTTTCCAAGAGTTACAAGTATGAAAATTGCCATTGGTGCAGTATCTGAGCCATATTAAAAGTGAAAAAGAGGAGGAAATGTTGGGTATCAGGGATAGATCCACAGTGAGATTTTGGTGCCTAAGTCCAAAGCTTAGATCATCAAAACCCTGCTCAACAGCTGCTTAATCCTGTAGGCAGCTAAATTCCCTTGGTACTTAAGTTTTCACTGGTAAAGTCTCTGGGTCATCCAAAAATCTGCTATTGGGCATGTGCGCAGCTGCCTCAGTCCAGTTGCTCAGCGCATGCCTAAGCTTCAGTGGGATCCTCAAACTAGGCATTCTCCCACCTATGTCACCTGCAGGGCCCATGTGTGCTCAAATGCTTACTGACAGAGAAGGCCCCGTACAAAGCAGCGCTATCCGAAGAGGTGGCAGTGGTGTTGATGCCCCCTACAACTTTTAGCCTAGTGGTTAGAGAACTTGCCTGGGATCTGGGAGACGGGAGTTCAGTTCTTCTATCTGCCTGATGTGGAGCAGGGATGTGAACCCACATGTCCCTCTTCTCAGGAGTGTTCCCTGAATGCTGGGTTATGGGGTATTCTGCAGTAGGGCTCAAGCTCTCCTTTGTAATTGTTCCATTTGGTATAAAAAGTTACTTCAAGAGGGACTTGGTTCTACCACTTCCCAGGTGAGTGCCCTAATCACAGGGCTAGAGTCTCTTTCTCTGGCCCCATGACTATTTATTTATATAAAGTGGAACAGTTTCAACAGGAGGGACTGAGACCCCAGAGCAAACCATAGCCCAGAGGTTGGGGCATGTTGTGTTAAAATTGGTGGGATAAAAAGCCCAAAGAGTTAATGGCGTTAACATGGCGTCCAGCATGAAACAGTTTTAAACAAACTTTGGTATACAGGGACCTCAACCTATTTAGTACCATGACAGGAAATTCATGCCAAAGATTAGATATGTATTGATTGAAATACACAAAAGGAAAAGAATACAAACAGGGCAAAATACTGAAACAGAAATTGAGTGATTATGCAAAACAAGCTTAATGAAACCTATGAAATTGGAACCCTTTTTGCAGAGGGTGAATGTTGGTCAAAGTCTTTTTATTCTCTCAAAGAGTCTTCATTGGTGGGGAAGGAAGGGTAGGTTAGTTCTGTTTTTTGGTTTTTAAGTTGGGAATGATAGTCACTTTCTTTCTTCAGACAAAATAGACACACTGAAGGTAGAATAGTAAATGTGGGGGAAATGCAGCATTTGTTGAACTTCTCAGGATATAGGGCAGTTGGTCAGTGACAGACAGATGGTTTGGGTTGGCAGGTTGGCTGTGGCAGCAGTTGCTCAGGATCCCAGCTTGCCTCTATTCAGGAACATTATTTCATTGGTCTTGTTAGGTCCCCCTCCTTCTTTGGTACTTCTCAGATCTTTGAGCTGGATGGGCCATCTCATCTTGTCATGCAGCGCAGCTGGTCTCAGGATCAGATGACAAGCCAAGAGAGGGCGATTAGAGAGGAGGGAGACTGTGAGGCACAAAAAGGGACACACGAGAGACAGGAAGACATAACAGGATGTTACATATGCCTCATTGGTTATTTTATAAGAAATGTGCCAAAGTCCAGATGAAAGTTCTTGGCTGTGAATCCCAAGAAGAGATAGGCATGTCAGTCCCTTTGAGGGGTGGGGCTTAGAATATTTCCTATTGGAATACTGGACATTTCCTATGGGTTAGTTTAGGCAGCTCCTGGCTCAGCAAGCTGGCTTTTGTGGATGCCGTTCTTAGGTGCCTAACTCACCCATGCATTGTATGGGGATTGTATGGTTGAGTATTCCACTAGGCAGCAGGGTGCATAAAGCTAGGTTTTGCAACACTGAGCCTAAATCCCCTTTGTGAATCTAGCCTCTAGAGCCACACTGTGCTTTAAAGATTGAACAAGGTAATTTTGGCTCTCTTGCTTACAGTGGAGAGGTGGCTTGGGAATGTGTTTGGCAGATCGGAGTTTGAAATGTCATAGAATCTCACTCTGTGTCATGACAAAGTGGAGGAGAGCTTGTGTTTGAGTTGTTTATGATCGGTAGCAGTTCAGAGACCTGTAGCTGCAGAAAGGGGGCTGCAGGTAGTGGTCCATATTATAAAAGGAGATGAGGAACTGATACATCGGTGGATAGGTAATAGAAGTGAATAATGGAATCAGAACTTTCAAGCAGAAAAGACCTAGTTTAAGTTGTTTAGTCCATTTCCTTAATGATGTAGGCTTGTTCTTTACTGCACACTGTCTAGTACTTTATCCAATCTAGTTTTACGTTTCCCAAAAGAAAGGACTTCTATTCCTTCCCTTGGGAAACTGCCATAGGTCAGTAGACGTTAAGGTCAGGAAACTTCTGATATTCAGACTGCTTTCTTATTACTCCTGATTATCCCTGTTTTTACTCGTCTAACAAGTCATCTCCTTTCTTGGTGTTTCTACCCTTTAAATATGCATGCAGTTGTTATGACATGACTTAGCCAAACAACTGTGGCCGTTCTTGCTGCCATATCTCATTTGCTGTCTATCGCTTCTAAGTCGGGTATTCCTGTTTACAGTACACAGGCTTCTGAATGGGTTCTGGGGTGCATGCTAGTGGATTTGATTGCAGGGTGGAACTCTAGTGTGCCTGGAATTAGACTTGATTTTTGGCTGCCGTGGAGCCTGGCCTATTAAATAGCTTGCAATCATCCTGGCTGTGTACATTTTTCAAGTGCAAAATATTAATGGTTCTCTTGTATCTTGATGGTAATTTTGTATGCTATAGGTCAAAAGTAAAAAGAGCTAGATACGGATTAGAGTTAATATAAAAATATTTTAATTCCATCTGATGAATTTTTTGGTTCAGTATCTAAGATAAATACTGGGTGGGCAAGTCTGCTTGGAAGTAATAACATTCTACTGTGAAATATCTAGTGGGGAGATTTCTTGTTCTGGACAGAATGTTCTTTTAACTTGTATTCACAGTCTGACTTCTGTGCCTTGGTTTATCTGTGAAAGCAAAGCCATAAAAAGACACAGCTGATCACTGCAAAAAAGAAAATCCTGAATGTAAAATGCATCCTATTGTAGGGGGATAAATTAATGAATAGAGCTCACAGGACTAAATGAAAGTGAAATGACCTAAATTAGCCTGTCAGCATCTCATAATCTTTCCAATTTAATAAATGATTCCAGTTAGAAGTGGTAAGAATTCTAAATTGGATTAAAGATAGTTGTGGAAATGTAGCTGCCATTAAAGGACTTCTAAATAAAGTACAGGAAGGTACAATCTTCTGATGAGACATTTCAGTATTTTGTTTGACCTTTTTTAGTATGCTCTTCCTATTTTTTTTAATGCCAGGCACAGTAAGATTTAACCAGTTGTATGTCTTTTTTCATTTAAAAATGTGTTTTCCATCCAGATGTTAATTGACCTGTTAAATATTACCCTGAACTGTCCAAGTATTGAAAAGTGTGGTACATGTGTATATATGAGTAAGGCTGCAAATATTTGCTCTTACATTCCTGTTTGTGTTCCTTCCCACCTCAACATCACTTAAACATAGAAGACTTTTCTACTGTTTTCTCATAGTGTAATCCTATAGCGATAAAATGGAAGGGACCATGGAAAACTTGAATGATGAGATTTAAAATCAAGGGCCTGACGACTACTGGGTATAAAAACATTCCTGCTATTGAAAAAAAGTGGCAGGAGGTAACTTGGGAAAATAGGTCTAATGCTGAGGCATTGTTTGGACCCTGATCAGGGCACTGCAGATTGACTGGAGAGCCAGGGTTGGAGAGAACATAAGTGTCAACTAAAGCTTACTTTAGACATTGCACAGAAGTTTTCATGTGGAGGAGCAGGAGCCTGACATTTGTATTAAAAAACCCAAAGACAATTACAAAACACAAAACCTCAAATGATCTAAGATTAGTAAATGCAGTTGAAGTGGCGAAGAAAATAGAAAGAGAAGTTTTACAGAATTTTGCTTAGTAGTTAAACACCTAGTTCATCCACATAAACATTGAGAATGTGTTTAATAGTGTAATGCCCACACAACCTGAATTCTACCCCACAACCAAATCCTCACAGTAAGTATATGTCTAAATGAACCGTATATATTCATCCCATAGCTTTCTCTAAGAACTGTACATAAACTGTAAGACCTTACTTTTATTTCTACAACAGCTGTAAGAATTCTGGCCTTGCATACAATTCTACATATTCCCTAAAATCAACTGTACTGAGTATCCTACCCCAGATTCTCGGATTTCTGTCTAGTACCATCACCTTTGAATACAAACACATCCAAATAGCTCGCTTTTCCTTCTGAGCAAGATAATTTGATCTATTCCAAATTAAATTGCATTTTGTATGTTTATTATTATCTCCAATATTGGTTTAATGTATTGCACATAATTTTGTGATATGGCATAAAGCAGGAACCCATAGTATTCAGCACGATACTGCAGAACAAATACTAAATGCTTTTATTATATAAAAGTCTAGTTGAACTTCCATTCATGACAAAGCAAAGACTCTCACTGTTGTCAATAGAATTTGAATTGGTCCTAAAATAGAGAGACAAGCTGACTTTTGTCGACAGCCATGGTGGTGGTCACACTACAATGCTTCCCCCCTCTGACAAAACTCCCCTGCTTTGGTGACAAAATAAAACCACCTCCACGAGAGGCGTAGAGCTTCTGTGGCAAAGTTAGAGTGACAGAGTATCCGTGTGGATGCTGTGTGCCATAACTGGGCTCCAGGCACTATCCCACAATGCTCACCCTGACCGCTCTGCTCACTGTTTTGAACTCTGCGGCACTGCCCTGCATTCCCAGCTATACAGGCATGCACACCTCCCCTTTCAAAGTCCCAGGAAGTTTTGAAATTGCTCAGTGTGAGGGAGCTGAGCATGCTGGCTTCCAGCAGCAAATGCATTCCTGCTGGGACTACAGGGGAGGGGGTGGATCATTCTCCTGGGTTTGTGGAGGGGTGAGGCTGTGGGAGAACGAGGGAATCAATCCTGCTCTCTTATGGCAGGCGTACAGGCAACGTGGGCTGCTGCTGGAGGAGGAGTGGGGAGAGACTCCTGATGTGCTGTGCAAAGCCAGAGACGGAGGCTGTAGGAGAACTCAGAGGGAATCACGAAAATCCTGCTCTCCCCAGCACTAGGACCACAGCGGCAGGGAGGCAGTGTGGGCTGCTGCTGGGGAGCAGTTTGGGGGTCTACCGAGGGAGGGAGGGAGGGGAGGGGTTGATGTTGAGATGGCTCCCTTCCCCTGGCCAGTATATTGGTCTCCACTGAGCTTGGGAGGGCGGGGGCAGGACACCAGCTGTCTGTGCACCGGCTTCTGCCTCAAGATTGGTTGCTTCCGGCTGCTGTCTGAACTTAGAGACAGCGTGTGGACACACTCACTGTCCCCCAACACACCCCCACCCACACACCCCCTTCATCATGTGATACTCTGCCTGCCCCAGGCATTGCAAAGGGATCCCAAAAACCCCAGTGTGTAGTTGCCGGGTGGGATAGCTACCCACAGTGCACTAATCTCTCTAGTGAAGCAAGAGCTGGCAGCGTGAATGCAGTCCACTGACACAAGAAGCATAGTAAGGACATGCAACAGCAGTTTAATTACAGTGGTGGCTATATGTCGGCGTAACTTGTGTCAAAAAAACTCTGTACTGTAGACAAGGCCTCAGACTTTTTTGTAATGTATATTTAAGGTGATCGGTATAGTAGGAATATGCCCGTGCATATGTGGTTGCACACAGTGTTAAACTGTTATGTTTGATCCTTCTTCGTGTGACTGTACCCACCTGATCTGTCCTCTGGTGGATCCTGTTCACCGTGCAACTTGTAATCAAATTTGTAACCACTTATAGGCATGGCTATTTCTAAACCTACTTTGTATCCACACTAAAGTTAGTCAGAAAAGTTGGCAGGGAAGAGAGCCCATGGGGGTGGCTCCTTCAGGAGACTCTCCCCAGAAGTTTTTTATTTGAATGATTTTCAACAAAAAATGTGCTCTTCGCGAAACTGGAATTTTCTTTGGGGACAATCAAAATGATGGCAGCGCTGACCTCCCTTGACTCTCCCCTCAGATGCTCAGCTCCCCCATCCGCGAGAGCCAGGGAGGCTAAGAACCTAGGCTCTCTGCTTTTCCTGTTGCTTGGCTGCAAAGCTCTGGTCACTGTCACTTTCTTAGAAAAATAAGAAATTCCATGTTGTTTCTCCTGAAACAGAGCTTTCCTAAAATTCCTTTCTGGGAAAATGTCATCTTTTTGCCATTTTGTCTCTGTTTGGGATTATATTTTTTTGGAAAAATACATAATTTTTTACAGGGCTTTCCATTTTCCACCCAGCTCTAATCTACGCACAATTGATACAGAGCAGCTAGCAGAGTTTCACTTTCGCCAGTGATCTAATCAGGGGCATTACTGTCTTCCTGTAACTGGTTGTGTGAACGCACCTGGGAAGGGGCGGTGGCCTGCTTAGAGTGTGAACTGCAAACCCCCGATCTGATTTGTGTATCCAGTTTGACTGGTTTTCCTTCCTCCCAGCTCTCTGTACAGCGGTACATTCTGGAATACATAGACCCATGAGTTGGTGTAACTGTGTGGATTTCCTCTAGGTACTCTTACATGCGAAGGCACTGTGGGATAGCTCAGCTGCCCATAATTTTGTAGAAAGCGCTTAGTGATGTCTATTCATGTTTGTCTGGATCTAGAAGGAAATACAGCAGAAAAGCTGCTGTACAGATGCAAACTAATAGGGCTACTTGTTAAGGAGACAATACCGCTAATTGGTTACACAAATCACGTTCAGAAGGATAAGTTTGGACAGGTCCTTACGCCAGGGGAGATGTGAAGAGTGTTATACGATGAGCTTTCCTTTATCACTGCTCTTATTCAAACATGAGCAGTAACAGCAAGTAAAACATATACATGCTTTCTCCCAGTTACTCCTTCCTAGCTGCTGCCTGAGACTGCAGCATCGTTACAGCCATGTTTGGCAGTTACTATAACACGACCTGTTTTGTGCTCCCTGGGAAAAGAGGCAGGCAGACGATACTTTTAAATAGGCATGCTTAAATTTTGAGGTATGTCTGGTGTTTGCTATAAAACACAGTACTTTATAGCATCATCCCTGCTGAGTATCTAGACTGCCAACATTGTAGTTGCTGGTTTTGTATGCTTTGTATGCTTGTCTGTATTTTGACATGGCGTGGGCATCAGGGACTTGGCTACTGTTCCATTTGTTTAGAAAGGAAGACACAACAGTAACGAATTTTGATTAAACTAGAAAGAAAAGGAGACTGTGTAAGCAGTAGAATGAATTAAACATTGTTCTGTACTGTGAATGGAATTTGGTACACATTTGAATGGTTCTTTTGGACGCAAATCACGTAAATCCTGTTTTGTTTTTGTTTTGTCTAGCTGCTCTTCAAGCCCTGAAACGCAAGAAGAGGTATGAGAAGCAGCTTGCACAGATAGATGGCACGTTATCCACAATTGAATTTCAGAGGGAAGCCCTTGAAAATGCCAACACCAATACTGAAGTTCTCAAGAATATGGGCTTGGCTGCTAAAGCGATGAAAGCTGCTCATGACAACATGTAAGAAATTTCATATTGTATCCCTGAATGAGTGTCCACTCTATCAAAATCAAACCAGAAATTAGAGAAAGAGAATAAAGAGCCGAGTCTCATGCAATCTGTTAAAATGCTCTGCATCATGTTGACATGAAATAACTGCAATTTTGCAGAGGTGACAGACAAAGCAGTAAAAAGTGTTTTTAAAAAGTTCTAAAATATGATACTAGACACATTCACTTATTGAACACGCTACAAAAGAATGGGTTTTTTCAACCAAGAAACATTTCATGGGGTATAACACATACACAATTTACGTCTAGCTAAAGTATAGCGTCAATAATTGTCTAAAGTGACTTCAGAGATGAACAGGTCACAGATCCATCTAATACCAGCACAATTTTGTAAAGTCTTGTTTAAAAGGGGTTCGTGGTTTGTTTCTTTTTTCTTCTACTCAATATAATTTGCAGTCGAAAATGGCCTTGAGACGGAGTTATGGTTGAGAGTACATATCAGTAACTAAGGGTAGACTACATGACAGGGATGTTGTAATTAACACAAAGCCGATATTTATAAACCAAGAAACTCTGGTTAAATTTAAAAGCAATCCAAACCTGTTCGGGTATAGGAATGCACAGGTAGGGCACCTAAATAACCTTCACTCCACCCTGTAGTGACACCAGTGATTAGGGCATGTTTGTGGGCCTAGATTAAATTAAACTGATTTTAAAGGCATGAGATTGTTGAAGAGGTTTTTCCCTTCATGATCTCACATACACATCAGATTTCTCTTCTCTCCTTTATCCCCTACAATCTCCTGCATGCACACCTTTCATTTTCCCCCTCTCTTGAGTAACTCTGGTGCAACAGGTAACTTTTTAAAAATTTTTGTTGCTCTTTTTCACAACAGAAAAGCTTTCAGTTAGGAGAAGCTGGTACATAAAATATTCTCCAGAGTACAATTCCTCCATGAATTTCTATTTCAAAATGGCTGGCTTCCCGTATTTTTTTTTTGCGATGACCTCAGTCATTTGCCATGTGCTGACCTCAGTTAATGTATTCTTTTTGAAAATGCGACCCCATTCCATTGTCCCCAATGGGAGTGAATGTAAATTGACCTCAGGAAAGATGATAGCCCCCTATGCTGTCAGGATATGGAGAATAACACTGAGGAATAGGTGAGTGGTTACAGTGGTCATTTTTGCTAAGAGCAGTCTGTGGCCTCAGTCCCACTGAAGATAATGGGGGAGAGAGGTTATTTTGGAAGAGGATAGTTCTTCATGGAATTCTCTGAAGTATATTGAATTTCTGCCCTGGATAAACTTGATTAGGGAGAATAATGGGGGGGAGAATGACAATCCTAATAACAAAACAAGAAAACCCTTTAAACATACTTCATGCACAAGATTCCAGAGTTAAATGTATGGAAAGTTGGAAAAGTCTGCATTATTTCATTAAGCTCATTGGTGACAAAAGTATGACATAGTAAGTGCCAAGTTTTTTAAATAATCCAATTTTAATTGAATTAGAACTAATTGTTGGATTTGCTTGTAAATGTTCAGAAGTCATTCTGTGCTCAGAGAGTAAGCCATGGAATTTTGGGGAGGACATCTTGTATTTCTCATACATAAGAGGTTGAATCCCAGCTTCAAGTGCAAAATCCAACTCACTCTTAATTATGGAGTTGCCACTGATAATGATTTTGTGTCTTATGAAGGCATTTTTCTTGCCAGCATTGACTAAAGCAAATAGATAAGAGTTACACTGAGAATTTGAGTTCAAAACAAACTGATAATTGGATCTTGGTGGCTTATAGGATTGATAATGGGATAAAGGAGTCTTTCACCTCTGACCAATTGAAGCTGACCTAGATCTGTAATTATCAAAAGTAGTTGCCATGCCATCTGATGGCTGCTTGGCTACTTGTGTGAAACAGATTGGTGGGATTAGTCCACCTTGCCATGTGTTTATCTGTTCTGACGGCAAATGGAAGGCTTTTACCATCCAGGGCTCTCAGTCCAGCTTTTAGCACTAAATTTCTAGACCCTTGCAAATCCGCGTATATCCACATACCTTTTTTTGCAGATCATGGGTTGGATGCAGATGGTCACAGAGGTCAGGATTTTGTGGCTTTCCAGGACCCCCATGACTTCTGGGGCATAGTTGGTGCAGCTGTCAGCCCCAGGACTGCGGCCCAGGCAAAACAGCTAATGGGGAGGGGTCGGCTGTCAAACAGCTGATTGGTGGCCCAGGACTGCTGCTGAGGGTGCGAATGCCCAGAGAGATATAATACAGAGTGTGGATCATGGGTTGGATACAGGTTTATTCTGGAGGATGCAGATCAGCTGTACGGCCACATTTTTGTATAACCGCAGGATTCTATAAATTTCCACCAAAGAGAAAAGATTAAGATCAGCAAACAGGTGATTTCAAGACTCATTAGGGAGGTAATCTACTGGGGATGAGGGAGGAAGGGAATGAGCACCTCCTCCTGCCCAATCCACACAACAGAAATGGCACATGCTTTAGAGCAGGGGTCTCAAACTCGCGGCCCGCGGGCCAACTGCGGCCCGCAGGCTTGTGTCATGTGGCCCGCAGTCCGAATCCGGCCGCAGGCTTGTGCTGTCATTATTTTCTGAGCGGAGCTCAGACAAGTTGTGGCCGTCTTAAAAAGGAAATGGCCGCCGAATGTGGCCCCACAGGGAGATTTAACGGCAGAGAGTGGAGTCTGCAAGTCCCTGTGAGAGCCTCTCTCTCTTCTACTGTGCCGCCGAATTTTACCCTGCGGGGAGATTTTTTCGGCGGAGAGTAGAGCATGAAAGGTACAGCAGAGAAGTGTGTGTCATGCGTGGCCCCCCTGAACTCAACTCAATGTAAATGTGGCCCGCCATACCAATTGAGTTTGAGATCCCTGCTTTAGAGGAAGCTTCACGCAGTGGGTAAAAATGCCAGACTGTTGAGTGACAACATTTCATTTGTGGGGAGTAGGGAATGGAGATTGCGCAGGATGGAGCTGTTGAGGGAAGGAGCTCTGCAATGGCTGGAGATGAGAAATCATGCACAGTTGAAACGCCATCATGGTGTGGAGTTTGCATTGAAGAATCAGCAAATGTAGTCAATGGGCAGGGCAAACCAAGTTAATGACCTAATATGCTGTACACTTCTCTTTACAGGGACATCGATAAAGTAGATGAATTGATGCAGGATATTGCAGAGCAGCAGGAGCTGGCTGATGAGATTTCAACAGCTATTTCAAAGCCTGTAGGATTTGGGGAAGACTTTGATGAGGTAAGAGTGCAGCAGAACAGACAGCTTTTACTCTTTTTGAAATGAAAACCCGTCTCCTTGTGATCTGTGTGCTGCACGCATTCAGACACAGTGCAAGTTCTAGGATGTAACATTTCTCCCTAGCAAGTGGTCTCGTCTACTTCGGAAAATTGTGTGCATGTCCACTACAAAATTCGGATGGGACCTCAGGCCCCCAAAGTTTTGGGGGATTTTGGATCCGATCACTTTCTGTTCCCATTAGAAAGTGCAGCTATAAATTCAGATCAGGGTTGAGATTCAGACCCTGCCCTCAGAGTTTTAGGGTCATGTGATTGGATCATTTAGGCCATCTCCTATAATAATGCAACTAGCTGAGTCTGTCTTTGTCTGTTTGTGCTACATGGTGGCAAGTGTGATCTGCATCATTCTTTTTCTTTTACCATACTAGGATGAACTGATGGCAGAATTAGAGGAACTAGAACAGGAAGAATTAGACAAAAACCTGCTGGAGATCAGTGGTCCCGAGACAGTACCACTACCAAACGTGCCCTCAATATCATTACCATCAAAGCCAGGTAATTGTCTGCCGTTGCCAAAGCCAGCTTGGTTCATTAACGTGCATTAATCAAATCAGCAGTTCTTAATGAGAATTTGAATTTTGAATTTTCTAGCTACGAGCAGCAGGTAGAGTTAATATGGAATTGCTTCATGAATCACATGATGTGTTATTCTCAAAGGATCCTCCATCTCCTTTCATTAGATCCATGAAAATTAATGGCTGTAACAGGAGCAGTTAGCATGTATTCCTGCGCTTCTAGTTTATCCTATAATATCTAAAAAAACAAGGTTCAGGGTAGAATAGAGATCTAGGAGGAGGAAATGCAGCTGGAAGTCTTGTATTAGTGGCAGCTGATTTAATGGGAAGCAATCCTGATAAGACCAAACACATAGATAAAATCAAGGGAGACTTGAGTGAAAAATAGCCCTTGGAATTTAGTCTTGCAAGTTGGTCTCAGTGCCCTGATAGAACCATGCTTCCAGGCCCTTGAGTCTGCCTCTCACATCTGTACTGGGAGGCTGTGGCCTTACATAGCTGACCCATCTATTTTCATAGCACCCTGTTTTGGGGGAATGCTGCTGATTCTTGTCTTCCCAATGTACATGGCGTCCCTATCTTAAGGGTGATACTCAAATCAGAGGACACCAAACTGAGACTTGTGCAAAACCTTGGAGCAAAAGGTGAAGGCAAATCACAAAGACAAAACCTGGTTGATACGGGTGAATTACTGCTGCATAGAGAAGCTCCACGCTACCTGATTCTGTCGTGATGGGGTTCTTTGTTAGTTCTGCCATTGGGTCCATGACAACAGGCTCGCCAGCCCTCTATGGTTTTTGTCCCCTCTGCCTTCTCTGTGCAGCAACCACTGTTGTACCCCCGAGATGAAGATGCTCCTCCAAAACGGTCTTCAGGAGATAGAAAGAGGAGCCAAGTTCTGGCGGAGGGTTGCTGTGATCCCACACCCAAAAACCTAGTGTGGCATAGCAAGGGCAGAGGGCACTGGGAAAGTTCTAGAAGGGCACTATGTGAGTGCTAGAATGCTCCAGGCTTTATTCCCTGTAGACTAGCCAAAGGGTAATTAGAGTCAGCTGACACCAATTAAGGCCCCACCCAGGTGCCTATAAAAACCCTCTACTCCTGAGAGACAGTGGGGAGTGGAAGGAGTAGGTGTGTGGTGAGCAGAGGAGTGTGTGAAGTAGAGGAGAACAGAACGGAGTACAGCAGTGTGTGGGAGAGAGGTGGAGTCCTGAAGAAGGTATTGGGCTCAAGAAGCCAGAAAGATAGAGGGGGGAGAGTAGCCCAGGGGACAAGCCTGCAGCTGCAAGTAAGGTGCCAGCAGCACAGAGCTGCTACTCAGAGGGCCCCTGGGCTGGGATGCGGAGGAGTGGGCGGGCCTGGGTCCCTACCCCCCTCCCTGGGAAGATGGGGTAACCAGCTACGCCTTGGCCCACTACGAGAGGCAAAAGTGCGAGACCCACTAGGGAGAAGCCGGCCGTTTGCCACACTAGCTAGTAGAGATGGTTTTTAAGGGCTTCGCCTGTGCTGCTCTTCTTCCTGCTTATCCCTGTTGGGCCCTGTCGCTCAGTCCCTTCAGGAGCTCCCTAGCTGCCACACAGGTGGCACTGCCTTCCCCAGACTATACTTCCCAGTGCCTCATCAGACCTAAATGGCAGTCATATGAGAGCAGTCACAGACTCTGAACCAGAGGTAAGGGATGGCCAGAGAGCAGCTCTCTCATAGCCTGATGTAATGATCCAGAGACAGAGTTCTGGCTGGACTCATTGCCCATCCTTTGTCAGGATCAGGATTTGACTCATTAATAGGAAAAAGGAGGGAGGGAGCGGGAAAAACTAGGGTTATTCTCTGCATCGCAGTGGGCAGGTGTAATTGTAGTATTGCTGTCTCCATTACCAACTTCTCCACTGGCTTGCATGAAAACCTTGTTTTAGAATGAGGGAAAGTGTTATATTTACACAATTTTGCTTCAAAGCTAATATAGGATTCCATAGACTCCTCATCCTATATGTAGAGTAAATGTCAGAGATAATGAAATCCAGCAGACATGGAATGTCTTTGTTCATGTCCATAATGTAATGTGTAGCTTTACTGGATCTGCTTTACAGGCCCTGTCTTAGTACAGGATAGATATGCCACAGACAAAATGTGCAGTTTTACTGCATTTATTATGAAGCCAAATTGTAGAAACTTCACTACCCACTCACCACATCAGGATCTGTCTTCTCATGGCTGGTGATGACCTATAGATAGCAGATATAACTGTACAGCAGATTTCTGCCTGGATTCAATAAAGGCACTCTACAAAGCCTGCTATTTCTGTCTTTTATAACTGTTAAGTACGTTTCACTTTGGAGAAAATCATTCCACGGAACTGTTTAGAAACTTCTACCAAGGTGGATTGACTTAAATCACTTACTTTAAACATGATTTAAATCAGCAAGCAGGTAATTTTGATTTAAATAATTGATTTTAATCTTGTTTTGTGTTTTTTTTACTTTTTAGTTACTTTCCTAAAAAGAGGTTCATTCTTATGGTTTGATATAATCATTAAAACATTTATTTGAATCCAAATATAGTCTTTACACTAAATTTGTTGGTACTTTTTGCTAAACAGGAGGTTACTATATCTGTATGCATTTATTTAAGCATTGATATAGCATCACATACACTTATTCAGACTTTTACTTTTTGATTATTTTAGAAAACGGTGAATCATGTATTTCTTATTTATCAGATGATTTTTTTTTTTACCTGGGATTTGTGGCAAGCTGTACTTGGATGGCAATTAGACCAAAACAGCCTTTTAAAATTGTTGTTTTTATTTAACTAATAAAAATTTTAAATGTGCTGTATACATAAGAAAAAGTTGAAGAAAACCTTTTTTTAATTTAAAACTGACTTATTAAACAAAGGAACTATTAACTGTAGTTAATGAATTGATTGTTTCTGGCCACCATGAGCCACATTTTCAAAGGTATTTAACTGCCTAGCAGTATTTCTGAAATTATGTAAGGAAGTTAGGTGGCCACCTCCCATTGAAATCAAATCCCTTTGAAAGTCTGGCTCTGTGTCCTTCTAGTTTTTAGAATTAAAAGATCTCATCCTAATTTAGAAGTTAGGAATTGTAGTAAATGGATAATGGACACAGAGGCACACAAGGAAAAATCTATGTCCGGCAGAGTTAAGGACAATAAGGAGTTTTAAAAATATATTAGAACAGGAAGAATCATGAAAATGGTACTGATCCATAACTGGATTGAAATGGTAGAATTAACAATAATGCAGAGGAGGCAAAAGTGTTCAGTAAATATTTGTTCTTTATTGGGGAGGAAAAACATGATGTAGTCTCATCATATAACACTCTATTTCAGTTCCACTATCATCTCTGGATAGTAGCTCTGAAGCTACTAAAGTAAATCAAAAGATCCAGTTAACTTCTTCCAAGTGTTTTAAAAGCTGGCTAAGGAGCTTGCTGAACAGTTAGTGTTGATTTTCAATAAGTCTCGGAGCACTGAGGATGTTTCAGAAGACTGAAAGAAAGCTAATGTGCTAATTTAAAAAAAAAAAGTAAACTGGATGACCTGAGTAATTATAGGCATGATAACAGTTTCAAGCAAGATAATGGAGTGGCTGATATGGGAATCTGTTAATAAAGAAGTAAAGGAGGGTAATGTAATTAATGCCAAACAACGTGGGTTTATGGAAAAGAGATCCTGTTAAACTCACTTGAGTTAACAGATCACTGTTAAACTCACTCATTCATTTTTTATGAGATTATACATTTGGTTGATAAAAGTAATAAAGTTGATGTAAGATACTTAGACTTCTGAAAGGTATTTGGCTTGATGCCACATGACATTTTGATTAAAACACTAGAAAGATATAAAATAAACATGTCACACATTAAATGGATTAAAAACTGGCTAACTGATAGGTCTCAACACATAATTGTAAAAAGTGTTCATCAAGTGGGTGTGTTTCCAGTGGAGTCCCACAGGAATTGGTTCTTCGCCCTATGCTTTTTAATATTTTTATCAATGACCTTGGAGAAAACATAAAATCATCACTGATAAAGTTTGCAGATGATACTAAAATTGGGGGTGTGAAATATTGAGGACAGGTCATTAATACAGAGTAATCTGGATCATTTGGTTAACTGGGCACAATCAAATGATATGTGTTTTAATATGGCTAACTGTATACATCCAGGAACAAAGAGTGTATGTCATACTTACAGAAAGCAGTGACTCCTGGGAAGCAGTGACTCTGGAAAAAAGAGGGAGACGGGATTGGTGGATTATCAGATGAACATGAACTCTCAATGGGATTCTGTGGCCAAAAGAGATTGTGATCCTGGGATGCATAAAGAGGGGAATTTTGAATAGGATTAGAGAAGTTATTTTACCCATATATTTGGCACTGGTGCAACTGCTGCTGGAAGTGTGTCCAGTTCTGGTGTGCACAATTCAGGAAAGATGTTATATTGGGGAGAGTTCAGAAGAGAGCCACAAGAATGATTAAATTACAAAACATGCCGTATAGTGTTAGACTCAAGGATTTCAACCTATTTAGCATAAGAAAAAGAAGATTCAGGGATAACTTGATCACAGTCTATAAGTAACTGCATGGGGAACAAATATTCAATAATGGGCTCTTCAGTCTAGCAGAGAAAAAGATATGGCACAATCCAATGGCTGTAAACTGAAGGTAGGACAAACTCAGACTGGAAATACGGGGTCAATTTTTGACAGTGAGCGGAATTAACCATTGGAGAAATTTAACGAAAGGTCATGGTGAATTCTCTATCACTGACAATTTTGAAATCAAGACTGGGTGTTTTTGTAAAACATCTGCTCTAGGAATTATTTCAGGGAAGTTTGCTGGCCTGTGTTGTTCAGGTCAGACTGGATCACCACAATCCGTTCTGGCCTTAGAATCTGTGAATCTTCCCTCCTGGTGGTGGTTCATAGACTGAAAGAGGAAAACAAGCTTTTTTGCTTTGTCATCTCAATCGGTTTCTCAACTTTGAATGAACTAGCCCAAATGAAGCAAATATTTTCTCTGCGCTTCCTAGCTAACCTGAAACCGAAAGTAATTAAGGCAAAAGCTTTTCTGCACAACAGAAACTATATGTACTGACATCTGGTAAAAAGGTAAATACCAGCATTTGCTCCATTATAAAAAATGAAAATAATATAGGTATTTAATGCAATGCAAGATATTGTGCCATATGTATAAAGCTTGAATTAAGCTAAAAAGTTAAAGATGTTGCCCCTCCCTCCCCCAATTCTGTATATAATTTAATAAAAAGCAGCACCCTTAGTTCATTAAAATTTGAATGTTGACTGATGCAGCATATTTTTTATTTAAATCATTTTAATAGATTATAAGTGTAAGGCTCTAGCATATTTTGTCCTAATTTCACGTTTAATTTTAACAAGCTTATTCTAAAGAGACTATACGTATTTAAATTAAATATAAAAAAAAATCAATTTTTATCTATCCTGATTTCTACTCTTCTATGACCCTTTAATTTAGGGCCTGTCTAAGAAGAGAAACCTTGAAACAGAGGCTGCTTCCTTTTCGAGGGTCATACTTTACGAATTTCCCATTTGTGCCAATTTTATATTACAAATTGCACACAAATACCCAAAATACTGTAAGCTTCCTTGGGAAAGTGTAGTGTTTAGAAATTTTTAAGGTGTGACATATAGTACTTAGCGTTCTACATCTTCAAAGCACTGTACAGTTTTTAACCCTCCTTCCCAATATTCCTGTAAGGTAGCTATTACCTTCATTTTCAGAGAGAGAAACTGAGACATATGGGTGAAGTGATATGTGCCATACAGCAAAGGAAATCTGAGAGAGCTCGGGTTAGGATTTCCTGGCTCCCAGCTCCACCTGTTCTTTCAATTGGTGCTGCATTCAAACCAATCTAAGACCAATAGCCCCAACTCACTTTTTAAATTATAAACAAATTGCATAGTGATTGATTTAAGCATACTGAACAATAAAAAAACTAAAAGTATTGGCACCCATTGCCAAATGGCTACTGTTTAGCTAAGTTGACTCCTGAAGTTTTCTTCTGTTGAGTTTACATAGCTCTAAAGTACATCCTCCAATGGAGTTCCTAAAATAAACAGGTATAGATTTTCCCAAGCTTTGAAATTTGGTGACTATGAAAAATATGGAGAGTGCTGGTGTATCAGTTTGATTAAAATGCACATTTGCATTCTTCTCACAGTTTTCTTTTCTTTTTCTGAAATATGGCCTCAGGAAGTTTAACCTGGCTGGCTTTTAAAAAGGTACATGAGCCCTGTTACTGAAAACCACATGTGGTATATTTGCTTTTCTATGGGACCTAGTGCCTTGTGCAGTCCAGAGCCACATGTCCAAGGGAAGCAGAACTTTGTAGGGTTACATCAAGATATCAGCTCCTAACTTTTCATGCTCTCTTTGTGCTACAGCCAAGAAGAAAGAAGAAGAAGATGACGATGACATGAAAGAGCTAGAAGCTTGGGCTGGAAACATGTAACGACAGCAGCAATCAGCTGGAAAAACAAAACAGACTTTGGCTACCTGTTCTAGGGGCACGTGTAGTGTGTTGGGGAGAAAACATTAAGCAAAATGTCTTTATCTCTTTAATCTTAACCCGAAGCAGTGGGCGCTGCATCGCTGTACTCTGCATAGCATGGTCTACACAAAGGAAACAAAAAGGGGTTCGGGGAAAGTTGCCTGCAGTTGATGATGTTGAATTTCTGTAAAATAAAATGTATTTGCAAAATCCAACATTCAGCTTCCAGACTATGCTAACGCCGCTGCTGGATCTTCATCTTCTGTAGTTTGGGGCGTATTGAGTCGAAATGACCTGATATGCAGCCTATAATTTTAAGTCAGTTGAAAATGTGTCTAAAAGTCTTGTAAGGCATTTAAAAAGGAAAAGTCATAAGCCACCATTGGCTTCTCATGTTTAGATATAAAAATGCATTAGGTTTTTCATTCTTTGCGATCTGTATTTATATCCATTGACTCTGTGATCACCCTTTCATCACTGCACTGACCTCGTCACTGTTCCCAATTTTAATTAGTGAAACTGATTTGAAATTGATAAACACTACGTTGGAAGTAAGGGAGAGTTACACTTAAAATCCAGCTGTACATTTTTTTCTAAGTAGTAGTACAGTGTTCATTGCTATTTGTGATAACTGATAGCCCATTCAGATACATGCACACATCTATTTTAATTAAGAAACTATGGTTTGCACTCTATTAAATACCTTGATTAATTTTCATTCTTGGCTAGTGTCTTCAATTATCTATTTATTACATTTAAAGAAATTTAATTTACAGTAAATTTGGTCTGCTCCTGCCTGATAGAAGAATAAACACTCTTTATCTTTGGGTACATAATTGTAGCTATGTCCAGTATTGGGAAAGATATTGTTAGGCAATTTACCATACAAACTCTAGTCTTAGCTGAGAAAAATGGTTGGGAGTGTTCCTGTAATTCAGTTACTCTTGACTGCTTTAGTGTAGTAATAGGCTGGAACACCAGATAGGGCTTTCTGGTTGGGATCTCAAAGAGTGGCTCTAATTGAGGTAGAAGCAATTGGTTTAATGGCTGAGCACGTAGCTTTGACTTTATATTTCTCTGCTTACCCTCATGTAAATTATCCTAAGAATGATCGTGGTTTGTGGTGCTAGTAAGAAGATCTTGTATTTTACCGCACTAATATTTCCGTTAGGATTTATGCTTTGACCTCTAAATGCAGTGAAACTCACTGGAAATCTGCAAGCCTACCTCAAGGTAAGTAGTCATCTTAACGTCAACATTGTTACACTGATTACTGACACACAAGCCTGGAAACCCCAAATGGAAAGAAGGCAAAGAGTCACAGGTGGCAGAACCACTAGCTGCTCCCGAAGTTGCGGAAGGTGAAGCTGAGTCAGTATTGTGTTCAGATCTGTACCGTCATCTTGTTTCTTCAGACAAGAAAAGAATAAAACTCCTGCAATAAGGAATGACTGCAAGAATTGGAACTGAACACTTAACTCCTGCCTGCTGTTTTCTGTGGGGCAGACAGCTGGAACAATTCAGTATTCTCTCTTGCAGCCCTGAACTTTTACTTCCACCTTGAGAAGTCTTCTCTGAAGAATAACAGACTGTTGAAGCCTTATTTTGGTCAGTACTATGTCTCTAATCTAGCTCCTGTGAGATTTTCTTTAATTACTGGTCAGGAGCCTCACTTCTGGTTTGTATTCCTGACTCTTCTTCCCACCTTCCCCTTCCTACATCAGTAAACAGCCAGAATGTATAAACAAGGTTGTTAAAGAGTAAAACAAGGAAATAGACATTCACTTCTGCTTTTATTAAAAAGTCCAGACTCATTCTGTGCGTAAGTCTTGCTCTCCGAACAACCGCCAAACAGTGTTGAAAGGTGAACTGTTCCTAAGCTAATCTTTCCGTGGCTGTAAACAGGATGCTTACGATTGCCTTTTTTCCTGGTGAAGCTAATTCCACAATGCTAGTTACAAAAAATGCAGTTTTGTAATCTGAAATGAGTCATGTTGTCTTAAAAGAACTGGAAATCTTAACAGGGTTGTGCCAGTTTGTTTTGCATATCCACTATTCTGTATTACAGTAGGCAAACAGGAGAATGCTGTCTAAATCCCTTGATTCACCTCTTAAATATGCAATTAGGCCTTTATTTTTCTAGCATAAACAGTTGCATTAGCTAAAGCTTAGTTGCTTATTTGTATTTTCATGCAATACCAGCAGAGCGTACAAACATCTACAGTAGGGGAAAAATGTAATCCAGCCTGGTGTATGTCTTCAGTGCTTTCCTACATAGTGCTTTTTATCTAAAGATGTTTCAGCCCTTTTCAAAGGGGGGGAGGGGGAGTATCCCCATCTGTGCAGTGGGGAAACTGAGGCACAGAAGTTGTAGCTTGACCTTAAGGTCATTTAGCAAGTTAATCAGGAAAAACTAGAATGACAGTGTGTGCTAAGTCTTTCAAGTCCTTTTGTAGCTAAATGCTATCTTCTGTTCAGGAGAGCTGTCATCCGATGATGAGTTTCCATTAGACAGCTCTGTTCTTCAGTTATATGAAATGCCTGTTTTTTGGCTTCAGAGCAGGAGAATGCACAGAGTAGCACTAAAGACTGGCCTAATCCACCGACATCTCCCAGGTTGGAATGGTTTCAGTTACACTGTCACCGCCTTCCCTGAATGGGCAGGTGTAGAGACTTAGTGGTTGGGTTTCGTCTGCAGAGAGCACCAGCCTTGCAATATGCCAGTTACAGAAAAGGCGTGGTAAAGCCTCTCACCAATAACACATGCCCAAACTCTTGCAGTAGGACTTACAGAGAGGCAGTCACTCTAGCAGCCCCCTTGCACTCCCTGCAGGTGAAATCCCATGAGCCCCCTATCCTTTTTAAGGAAGGACAACTTGAGGGTATAAATGGGTTCCCAGTATCTCTTTGAACTGCCACAACAGGGCTGCCTTAAGTATGTGCTTTTCCCTTTGCCAAAGTAGGTTCATCATCCATGGCTAAAGGCTGTGCGAGTAGGTAGCGGGTACCTGGTTCTGGATAATAACCTTTGGCTCAGCAGGATTTGTTGGTTCTAGCCTATAGTATATCGGTGGATCTCTCTGCCTGTCTAACTTCCAAAGCACAGACTGTAACAATCCCGTCTTCAAGCTTTTTATTCAGAGTGGCGTGTGTCCATCCAGTCTGGGTGGTTCGGATAATATCTTTGCACTCAAAATAAACCCAGGACAAAATGCTGCTGCTGCTGTAGGGTAGGGCAATGTGGAGAATTGAAAAGGCAACATCTCTGGAGACATGCCTGGATATTGCTCTGGCCTGTAGCTTTTGTAAAGCACAGAGCAAAGAGCATTTCTGATTTTTCTCAATATCTCCTATGCTGCTTGTGAAGGAAGTTCTTGCATCTAACGGAGTGACCATCCACATTCATATCCCCTGAGTGTTTGTGCTGATTGTGTGTTATCGCCAGTCCACCAGTGAGGATAGCTACTCCTAGAAAATAGCAGACTAATTATTTCATGTGGATTTGTTGTGGCAATACAATGATTCTAAGAGGACTTGCATCTGGGAGTTCTCCTATTTCCAAGCGCGAACAGCAAGAATATTAGGCTCCCAAAAAGCCTTGCCTTTTCTGAAAGCCCTAAAAGCCCTTGAGGGGGAACAGTGAGAGAGGAGGCTGACAAATAAGGCTTATGTGGTTGGAGGAGTGGTGTAAGAAAAGTGTGCTGATGGAGATTAATAAAGTAATCTTTGATATTAGGCTATGGGGATTGTCTAATCCCAGCTCTGGGGAGTAGAAGCTGGCATGAAAAGAGGAGGAAGAGGAAGTAGTAGCTGTTTTCATTAACCCTCTTGGCACTGATTCTGATAACGAAGTGTATTCTCATTTGTGGGGGTGTCTCTGCTCTTGACTGTACCTCGACAAGGGGGCTGGCTGCAGGAAAGAACCACCCTGGAGTTCAAGGAGAGCAGCTTGTGCTTTTTGCAGTAGTAAATAAAAAGAACTAGGGAAATAAATGCCCACTTTGGCGAGCCTACACCTGTGTGACTGCAGGTCTGAATGCTGGCAATGAATCAAATGATGCAGGCTACTGTGGGTCATGCCGGCATCCTTTGTTAGCAAGACACGTAACGCTAACCTGGTAAGGGCTGAACAGCTTGTAGTGGTAGCACCATTGAAATCAAGAATGACTTGCTGCCATCCTCAAGTTCTACCGGAGGAGGAAGACCGTCCACAAGCGATAAAGATTTAACGATCGACTTTGTCCAGGACCAACCTCGGAATATCAAAAATCCATGGTTCACCTCAGCTGTTGGCTAAGATTACTTTATATGTAAAGAATTGTTTGGTTGATCTTGAACTTTTTCATCCTAGCTC
The DNA here is from genome assembly GCA_007922155.1 of Mesoclemmys tuberculata. Taxonomy (NCBI): domain Eukaryota; kingdom Metazoa; phylum Chordata; order Testudines; family Chelidae; genus Mesoclemmys; species Mesoclemmys tuberculata. Next base: position 4,307,366 of record ML675625.1, read on the forward strand.
TGGAAACCGCTTTCAAAGGATTCTTACCTATGTTCCTCACTCCTGGAACTGAATTTAAAATGCAACCGCACACCTCTGCATGGGCATAAGGTTACAACCATTACAAACTGCCTGTCTACTGTAAATGGTAAGCGGCTTGGTGGTTCTCACTAGGCACTACAACTGCAAATCACCCCCCTGCTTACTGGTCCCGGATTGGTTTAATTTAAAATGGCCGCACTTGGATCAAAGGCCTTGATGCTGAGTACAGTGTGAACATTACTGGATGAATTAATGGCGTTCCTCTTCGTTAGCTGGCAGTTAAATGGCCCACTTTGGCCTGGTCTATATTTGAATTTCGGTGATCACGGCTATGATGATCGGGTGTGAAAAAATCCAGAGTCCTGAGTGCCGTAGCTATGCTGACCTAACCTGTGGCGTGGAAACAGCTAGGTCAGTAGAGTGCTTCCATTAACCTAGCTACTGTTGCTTGGAGACACGGTGTTTCTAGGGTGATGGAAAAACCTCTTTCAGTGGTATACCCTACAGGGTTCTGCCAGCTCACGCTGTGTCCCCACAGTGTATACATGGCCTTGGTTTGTGGATAATAGCTCCAGTACTGAGAGAATTAATATCTGTTTCCTTTCTCCCCATGTAAATGGAAGTGGTTCAAATTCAGTGTGCCGAGCTACTGTACCTTGGTCAGTGAAGCTTTGTCGAGGAAGTGACAGCCACTGTCGGGTTCCAGGTGTGACTGGACTGAACTGCTGCGGAGCATCTTTTAACTACCGACCTAGCAAAGGACAAACAGTGCACGCCACGCCGCTTCTTCGGAAAGCTCGGTCAAGAGCTGGTTCCTGAAATGGGGTCAAAGCTTGTTTGTTTTTGGTCGCACTTGTAGCTAAACGGGGTTCTTCACCCATTGGGCTGCATCTGTTGTCAGCAACGAGTAACTTTCGGCGTGTAGGCACAGCTTCAGAGTTTAACCTGCTCCTCTAGAAATTTTTCTTTAAAAAAAAAAAAGTACTCCATCATATTCCCAATAAAGAAGGATGTCAGTGCTCACCAGTCAATAGCAATCACTTCACCACTGAATTACCCCGAGCTAATACAGTCAGGCCAATGAAAACGTGAATTCAGATTTCCAAAAAGCGCCCTTAATGAACAAATTTGTATTGGACCTTTGTCTTCTGGAGCAGAGGGCGACTCTACACAATGCACGATTAACCCATGAAACTCATTGCCATGGGCTGTTGTGATGGCCAAAAATCTAACTCAGTTCAAAATAGATCTAGATAAGCTCATGGAAGATATGGCTATTAGCCAAGGTGGCCTGGGATTTAGCCTCCTGCTCAGAGCAACCCTAAACTTCTGACTACTAGGAGCCAGGAGGGGAAGACGGGTGGATGTCTCCAAAATCGCCTTGTCTTGTACACTCCCCCTGAATCACTAGTGCTGGCCACCGTGAAAGACCAGATACTGGGCTAGATGGACATTGGTCTGAGCCAGTATGGCCATTCTTACGTTTCAGAAGCACAGGACCCTCTGTCCATGTGCATGGAAAGATTGGTTTGGTACTGAGGCGAGGCAGAATGGATTGGTGCCGTTTTTAGACTCATCAGCAATCTGGGGTTTCCTGGGCCATTCATCCAACTACTGCCCAGGTCTGATTGTTTAGCTGAGGAGTCCACAGCCTGAACTGAGTAGCCTGTGGGGGAAGGAAAGGGGCCAAAGTGAGAATCCATTGAGAGTGAAGGGGGAGGAATCAGAAGAGTGACTAAGCTAGGCATCTAATTGAAAACCCCTCTCCTCTCAAGTCCCCCCTGACTGCTATGCAGTACTCTTGATTGGCCCTGCATGCTGTTCCTATCCTTGTAGTACCTGAGTGCTCCATTCAGAAACCAGGGCCTTATTGAACCTGTTCAGATTGTAAGCTGGGTTCGGGGCCCTCTCTCACCAGGTGTATGTACAATGAGACCCTGATCTTGGCAAGAGCCTCTAGCTGTACTGTAATACAAATCACATTGTGCTAGGTGCTGTACACGTTTCTTAAAAAGAGCTTATAACCTAGGTTACATCAGAATCTGACCAGCTGTTTTACTTCTCTTGGTTAAGTGTCAGCTCGAGCTATGACCTTTAATACCAAGCTTGGTCACACAATGGGCTGACTTCCACATTTGAGCCCAGGAAGTGGCTATGTTCTGTCTTGAGCTACAGTACCTACCTTGTGCTGCTCTCCTGGACTTCAGTGAGAAACAGGAATCTTCTGAGGTACTTGAAGCCAAATTTTTCTGAATGCCGCAGAGATGAGCAAAGGAATTTTAATTCCAGACTTCCATGTATTTAATTGCAGTGGGACTGGGAGGAAGGGGAAATGTTTCCTTTGTTCATTTTATTAATTGCTGCAGCCTGAGCAAGTGTGGAGCATGGCATTTCAATGTTTCAGTTAAGAATTAAAGCCAGTGACTCTTTGGTGTTTGGGTGGCATAAATCTCAAAATCTCCCCTTGAGCTGTCGCACTTCTCTATCTAAAATGCTAATCTGAACGCCATTTTTCCTGTCACTCCTGACCAGTGCCCTCCCACCTTCAATCCCTTCCTGCCTTTTCGGCCAAGCTGCAGCTCTCATTCCCTTTCAGGGGCTGCCTGTGGGGCAGTGAAGGAACGGCCTCAGAGCTGTATTTCTGGCTCTGTCGCTGGTCAACTGTTTATAAGTCACAAAGGGCTTCTCCATTTGCTCGCCACAGGTTCTGGGCTACTATTTTGACACTCAAGGTTTGATTTCCCTCCCCCCCCCAGTGGTGCCGGGTATCTGTGGCACCCCCAGATGCCAAGTAGAGCTGTAATAGCCCTTGGTATAGGGCTAGTTTCACCTGTGACCCGTGTCTGGTCCCTCTGAGTGCTAGGCCACATCCCTTGTCCTGTCCTGGCCTTCATTCCCATACCTAGGCTGGTCCTTGTCTTACAGATCCCATACGCTACCCCTGATTTCCCAGCTGCTCCATCTCCGCTTGGCTGCCTCAAACCTTCCCTCGGGGCGAGGAGGGAGGCTGTGACCAGTGGTAAATACAGTGACCCTGCAGTTTCATTAAGCCGCTGTATTGTTTGCTCTTAGCCGCACGAAGAGTGTAGCATAAGGGAAAAGCAGTGGAACAGTGTAGACCCATCCATCTCGCTGACGCTCATGCTCCCCCGGCGAGGCGTCAGCAGGTACCACTGCTGCAGTGCCTCTCGCAGGGCCTGTCTCTGCTCCCTCCCTGGCAACTGCCCTCATCCTTTCTCTAGATAGTGACTTACTTGCTTCAGGCCGCCTGATCTGTCCCCCGCTGCGACCCCCTCCTGTAAACTGGGACTCAGGCTACGTTCCTTCCTCTGTAAAGTGCCTTGCATTTCTCTAGTGCAGTCGCCCTACAGCTGCCTAATTGGGGGTAGCATGATAATCTCCGCCCCTTCCTGGGGGTCCCCGTGCTGGTGCGCTTCTCTCAGGAGCGGGAGCTGGGAGACTGTGATAGCTCGCAGAACCTGGCACTGTAGCTCAGCCTGTGGAGACTCGTGTTTTAGCTCTGAAGATCCCTGATTCATTCCCAAGATGGTGGCCATCACGCCCCGTACTGCTCCCCTCGCCTTTCACTCCTGACTTGGTGCGTTCAATCATGCTGCCCCCTCCCCTTCTTTTACACAAAGCCCCTTCTCTGGCCCTCGCTTCTCTCCGGAGACTCCACTGCTTCTGTCGATTCTTGCTGTGCAGCTCTCCTCATCCTTAATCCTTCCCTCCCGTGCCTCACTTTTCACCTCGGCCCGGTTAGGCTCCGCAGGCTAGAGAACTGCCTCTGTGACAGGTAAAGCACCAGGAGCATTTGTGGTGCTGAGCAACTGTGGGTGTCACAGTACATTTAAAGAGCCATAGCCTGGACTGGCACCGAGCCTGGGTCCACCGGGGCAACTGTTTGGGGAAAACCTGCCCAGAGGGGACAGAGCCTGCCAGGAAATGGGAGGCACTCTCCTCAGTGTGTTTGCTGCAGCACCCACCTTCCTGGCCCAGCACACGGAGTAATGTTTTGGGGTGTGAAAGGAGGGCTCTAAACTGCAGCAGGGGAACCGCTTTCCCAAGGCCACAACAAAATCGCTCCGCTCTTGCTGCCGCTGAGCACCCGACAGAACGACAGCCGCACACCACCTGGGATGCATCGGGTGGCCCTGACTGCTGGGAGCTCCTTAAATCACAGCCGGGAGCCTGGGTAGGAAACCCCCTAGCTCTGAGCATTACAGATCTTCTCTCCACTCCACTCATGACGCTCCCAGCATCTTGGCCCAGCTTCCATGTGGGCTCAGTGCAAATATTGGGCTGGGCGTTCAGGCTGCTCTCTCTCTCCTTTAGTTGTTCCAAAGCTGTGGCAAAAGGCTAGAGGCCCGCACAGCGTCCCTGCTCTCTGTCTTGAGCCCTGCGGTTGCCTGGAAATGATGAAGTGCTGCTGCCCCTCTGGTGATTTCTGTGGACATCATTCTTCCCTTCCTGTTTGGGTGTGTCGGTTGCCACGGTGAAGTCACTGGATCCCCAGCGATTCCATTCACCAGTCGATTCCATTCACCAGGTCGCAGCTCTCACTAATTCCTTTGCAGCTGTATATTTAAATCCCAGCCTTGTCATTAAAACCGGGCAGCCGGAGGTTTCAAAAGGCTGATGAGCATTTATGAAATTAGCCTGCCTTTAGGAATGAGTTTCTTTTCAGTCAAGAGGGCTGTAACCCCACTAATCAATGTCACAGGTTCAGCCCTTTTATTACCCCTCCTGCCGAGAGAATTGGAAACGCCATCTCTGTGCTGCTTTCACACCTCTTTAAAAATGTCAGGTTCCTTTTCTCCATTATTACATTTTATTCTGTTGAGCAGGAAAGCTGCTCCCCTCGCTAAAGCCAGCTCCCATTCAGATCGTACTCAGCCTTACTGTCAATAAACTGCTCCCCTGCTTTAATTTCCAGATATAAATGTGCATCACAATCTGGAACTGTCTTGCTGTCTAGAAACGATGCTTTCCAGTTCCAGCTATGTTCAGCAACACCTCCCAGCCCTGTCCCTGTTTTTCATGTTTCAGCTCGGGCTGGATTATCAGTGGCTGGCTTTATCTTGTCAGCCAAGAGCTAATATTCTTCCGTGTCGTTATCCGGCATTTCATCTACCACCGGGGAAGCTGCTTCCAAATGTCATTCTGAAGCGCTCACGTTGGCTGTTCAACTGGAGTCCGTGAGATCCTTTCATGGGGGTTGCTCGTTTTCCGGCTCTCTGGGAACTCACAGCTGCAAGTGTCTCTTCCTCTGCTTGTGTAGGAAGGGTCACCTATTGCTTCCAGATCCCGTGTGTGGCTCTGCGTTTTATATGGACAGAAATCACAGTCATGTGTTTGGAGGATTAAAGTGTTTCCCTTCCTCCTCCCTGGAAAGGACGGGTGTGTTTTAGATGTGCTAGTGTGTCAGGGATTTTGCATTTGGGGAGGAAGGATGGTATGTGATTTAAGGCACACAGCAGCTCTGAATTCAAATCCTGCCAATCTAAATCACTTAATCTCTCTGATAGCACAAAAAAGAGACCACGGGGATCTCCTACCTTTGGGTGCGTCTACACTGGGGCATGTCTTCCCTAGAAATGATCCAGCAGCACAGCGCCATTGTAGCATAGACACTGACCATGACAGAAGGGGTAAATCCTCTCTGAGGTGGTAGTGAGAATCCTTCGTTCCATCGAACTAGCACTGTCTATGCTGGGGCTTAACTATGTCTGCTGGGGTGTGAATTTTTCACACCTCCAAGTGATCTAGCTAGATTGATCTAACTTTCTAGTGTAGACCAGCTGTTTGTCCATTTAGATTGTAAACACTTCAGGGCAAGAACGCTCTCTCACTATGTGTGTGTACAGCAGTTAGCACACAAGATCCTCAGTCTGAGTAGGGGATTGTACACACCATCCCAATTATGAAGGCTTTCTGTCTCGCTAGGTAAGATTGAGTTGAATCTTGCACTGCAGTTTCTTTGGTAGGTGAGTTGAATGCAGTGTGTCCTCCCTACATTTCTCTTGGAGTCCAGTGTGGATGTGCAAGCAATTTACAAGTGAATCCATTGAATCTGAGAATGGGAGCTTTTCAAAATGCGTGTGGGACTGAAGAGCACAAGTCCCATTGAAACTCAATCCCACCCTGATTTAAATTAAGTTTTTAAAATATCCTTTAAGAAATTCAGCCCTGTGTCAGAGACATTTTTGTCTGGAATGGTCTTGAAAAGAAACTGATTCTTCAACTGTTCATCCCAATTTAAACTCATTGAAATCTCATCTGTAGGCCACATTTGAAGGTAATGGGACGTTTAGCGTGTTCTGTCTTGAATATTTTTTTGAAGAAGGTACTTGAAATTCTAAAGCTTGGCATGTTTGACTTTTCTGACAATGTAGTTGTTAAATTACAGAGCTTAAAAAATGTCACTTTTGAAATCTCTGTATCGATTTAACTATCAAGTTGCTACCCAAGCCTCTGGAGCATTCTACCTGCATTTCCCCCTCGGTCATGCTCAAACAAAAAGCAATGGAAAGAATCAAGCAATTAGTTTTTAAATGCAAAGATGGGGCGGGGGGGAGGAGAGAGAGAGAAAATCCTCCTGAGGTCCCTTCCAACTCTAGTAGTCTATGATTCAGATGGGGTCGCAAGGGTCATCTAGTTTAACCCGCTGCCATGATGCAGGATTTGCTATGTCTAAACCATTCAAGACAGATGGCTATCCAGCCTCCTTTTTAAAACCTCCAGTGAAGCTCCCGTGACTTCCCTAGGCAGTCTGCTCCATTGTCTAACTGTAAGAACAGTAGGGCAATTTTCCCTGAGATTTAATCTAAATCTGTTGTGCTGTAGTTTGAACCCATGGGCTCCTGTCCTGCCCTCTGTCACAGAAGAGAACAACTTTTCTCCATCTTTTTTATGGCCACCTTTCAAGCACTTGAAGACCACTATCATGTCCATCCTTAATCACTTCTTTTCTGAATTAAACATACCCAGGTCCTTCAGCCTTTGCTCATATGGCTTGTATTCCATCCCTTTAATCATCTTTGTCACTTGCCTATGGATCCTTTCCAGTTTCTCTACATTCTTTCTATACCTTGGTGACCACAATTGGACACAGTATTCCAGCTAAGGCCTAACCAGTGCTGAATAGAACGATACTATCCGCTCCCGTGACTTGCATGCCATGTTTTTTTTTTTTTCCCAACAGTATTGCATTGCTGACTCATGTTGAGGTTGTGATCCATCACAGCTCCCAGCTCCTTCTGATCACTGCCGCCGCCAAGCCATTCTATATTTGTCCATTTATTTTTTCTTCCATAAGTGTAGCACCTTGCATTGTCTTTGTTGAATTTCATTTTATTGGCTGTAGCCCAAGTTTCCAATGTATCAAGATCCCTCTGAATTTTAACTCTATCCTCCAAAGTTTTGGCCACCCTCCCCGCAACTTTGTGTAATTTGCAAACTTGATCAGCACGCTGTCTGTATCTACATCCAGTTCATTCATAATGATATGAAACAATCCCGGACCCAGAACAGATCCCTGTGGAACCCCACTTGAGACCTCTGCCATCATTCCATTAACAGTTACTCTTTGTTTGTGGCTGTTTAACCCGTTCAGTATCCACTTAATGGTAGTTCTCCCAAGCTTGCGTTTCTCCAGCTTACTTATCAGAATGCCATGTGGGACTGTGTCAAAAGCCTTGCTGAAGTCCAGGCATATTATACTCACCTTCTCCATTGGGCAGCGGACCCACACCATCCCTGATCTTTCTTTTTTGTCTGACATATTTGTAGAACCACTTCTTGTTGTCTCTAACATTCCTTGCCAGCTGTAACTCATTTTTGCCTTGGCTTTCCTGATTTTATCCTTACCAGCTTGCACTATTCCTATGTGTCCTTCCTTGGTGACATGTTCCTCCTTCCATTTCCTGTATGTATCCCTTTTAGTTTTTAGACAGCTAAAAAGTTCCTTGTGCTGCCAAAGTGGCCTCCTGTGTCTCTTTCCTTTTGCATCAGAATAGCTTGCTGTGGAGCTTCTAGTATGACATCTTCTAGGAACTGCCTGCCCTCTTCTACTCCTTCACTTCCTAATTGGTCTTTCCATGGGCCCTGGTCTACTATTTCTCTGAGTTGGTTGAAATCCATTTTTCTGAATTCCAGTGTCCTTGTTTTGCTGTTCTCATGACCTCCTTTCCATAGGATCTTGAATTCTATCAGATCATGATCACACCCTCCCATGTTCCTGACTACCTTCACCATGTGCAACTAACTTACCCCTCTTGGTGAAAGCCAGATCCAAAATGGATGATCCCCTAATTGTCAAGTTGTCCCCTACACATGCTAAGAGTTTGCAGTATGAATTATGTTTTGCTGCAATAATCTTGTTTGCTGTTTGGCTGATGTGGGGCTAGGGAGAGGGGTATGTTTAAATAAGATGTGGAGAGTGATGGGGCTTAATGTGGGATTTCCTGTTTGTTTGAGGTGTCTGGATTCTCACTTGAGCACCCTGACTGTGGAACAGTGTTGCCAGCTTTCATGATTTTGTCATGAGTCTCATGATAATTATTGTTTTCCTTAAAGCCCCAATTCCTGGAGTCAAATGGATATGTGATGATTCCAGCCTACCTTCTTATTTAAAAACAAAAAAAAAGTTTCTAGCCCTCATGATTGTGGAGAAAGCTTCACACCCATCACCCTAGTGCATCCTAAAGGCACCAAAAGCAGAAGGGGAATAAAAAGAACATCATATTATTTTTACATAATCTCATGATTTTAAAGCCAATCTCTTGGTTTTCGATGAGCCTGACTCATGATTTTTGAACATTTGGAGTTCGTAATATGGGAACTGGCTGGAATTTTTCAAATGAAAAGGGTTTTTTGTTTGTTGTCACCGAAAAGAAAGTCTCTCAATTTTTTTTGACATTATCAAAGAATTCTGTTCTATGCCAAAAATGTAGCTCTTTTATCAACAGTTTTAGTGAAAAAATTATCAATGTTTTTATGGTTGTACAAAATGAGGCGAATCTGGGTGGAGGGGAGGAGAGAGGCAGAGGTTATACAGGACTGGATGCAGCAGTGGCACCTATTGGTTAAACAGCTTAAGAAACCGTGGAAATCAAACTCATTGTCACTTTTAATGCCATTTTGTACCTCGAAAAATGGCATTTTTCACAAAGAAATATTTTAAAAAAACATTAACTTTTTCCTGCTCTTTTGCCTCCCTTTTCTCTGGCAAACTAGGAGAAGAAAACAATGGTTGGGGGTACAAAATCACCTCAGAAGTGCTCTAGAAATTGTTCTTTTTCAAAACCTGCAGAACAGCAATGTTTATTTTTTATTTTTATTCTACATTTTCTACAAACATTCTTTAGGGCTGGTGCCCAGTTCTGCCAGCAGAAAATGACTACGCTCAGTCCTTTATTTGACCAAAGTTAGGGTTGCTATCCTTACACAACTTACCTGAGACAAACCCAGAACAGAAATGAAATAAAAAGTGAAGCCCTCAACACTGTAGCCCTCCTTTCACAACCCGCCCACTACTAGTGTACTGTACACCACAGACCACACACTCCTGCCTTCACTCTGAAGCTTTCTAACACCACTTTGCCAGCATGGGGGGCCTGCTGCAACACTCATTGAGCTCAGGGGGAGACATCACTAGGTGTTGGTTGGACTGGGCCCTCGGTGAACATGTCCTAAATTAGCCCCTTCTAGAGAGAGCACTGAACTTCTTCTCCCACAGACTTTTGTGTCAACAAATGGGATCGCTGAACCTTTTTCTTCTTTAAGGAGTTTCTAGTTCTCAGGTTTAGGAAGAAAAGTTTGGAAACTAGATGTGAGTGTAATGGAGGCAGTAACAAGTTCCTAAGTTTGCAGAGAGCCTGAAACAATAACCGGGGGAGGTTTGGAGTGTGTTTCAGTAGCATGGTATCTCCTGGTGACACAGGGTTCCCACCAGAGGAGGGAAGAGTACAAGGGTCACTGCCGTCCCAGAGACACTCTGGCTGCTGTTTGAGCACTGGGTGGCCTCTCTGCCACTGCCATTGCTCCTAGAAAGATGGAGAAGCTCCCTACCACCAGTCTTGCTCGTGGGAGGAGGAAGATCGCTCCAACCTGCTCCCAGAAGATGGTAGTGGGCCTCCGAGCAGATGGTTCATGTGTGGGTGGCTCAGGCCAAGAGCAGCCTAAGTGAGGGTGGTCCAAGAAGGACCCTGTCGTGGTGTGTCCAGGGTTCAGATTGCCCTGTGTGTGTAGGATTCGCTACAGAAGCTCAGTGTCACGGGAGGATCCCTCTGCCTGTGAGATGATTCTCCTGTGGCCAGTTACACTGGCCTTAGTGTCCCAGTGTCTGGGTGACTCTTGCCCGGGAGTCAGAGATACAAAATCAAACAGGATTTTCCGCACCTCTCCTCCCCACATCAGCCAGTTTAAGGTAGGCCCTTAACTGCTGGGTGATCGGTTAGGGCTAGAATGGCAGAAGAGCTCCGAATCTGGGATAAATGTTGGACTGCCAAAATGTGAGCTCAGCACCTCTGAAAATCTGGCCCCAATTTTGCCTGCTGGGCACTTGAAAATCTGGTCCATAACCTCACCGAGGGCCTTTTTGTTTGCCAGACAGGCCATGGGTACAATTGCCAAAAGCGCTTAAGTGAGTTAAGCGCCTGTGTCCCATTTGCAGAAGTGCTTTAGAGACCAGGGCACGGGGAGAGTTAGGCATCTAAGAAAGAGGTCTTCAGAAACTGGCATGTTGAGCGGGGAGCTGCCTCAGCCAGCCAGGCGTGAAATGTCAAGGAGAGGCGCGTAGGTATCCGGGGTGGAATTCTAACTCTGCATAGCAATGTTCAGCCGCCATGTGTAACATCCCTTCCCTGGGCAGCTGATCCCACACCTAGCCACTCACGGCAGTGTCTCAAACACAAGGTCTCGTCTCTCTCCGCGATGCGAGCTCCGTAGCCACTCCAGATCTGGTACCGAGGCGTGACCTGCTAAGAGCAGCCCTGCAACCGACTGTGAACAAGGAGTATGTGACAACCCCGAGGATTGGCCGTGCTGCAATAACAGACCTGCGGCACCGAGTCGCAGAGCCTGGGTCAGCTAACTGGGGCTCCCTGGGCTCTAAACCTGCAATGTAGACGGGCAGGCTCGGGCTGGAGGCTGGAAACTCAGACCTTCCTGCTTCATGGGGTCTCGGAGCCCAGGCTGAGTCTGAACATAAATTCAGCCGGGGCCGAGCCATGGGTCTTTTATTGCAATGTGGATATACCCTGAGCGACTGACTTGGTGGCCCTTGCAGACGGGCCAGACAGGGTGCCCGCATCCATTCGGATTCCTCAGCTGTGAGCCCTCCCCTGCGGGTAAGCGGCTGACTTGGCTCGGACGTAGTGGTAGCTGGGGCCCGGCAGGCAGCCAGAACCTTCTCTTTTTGCCTGTCTCCTGCTTGTTCTCAAGGTGGTTCTGCTCATCCTACGTGTCTCTGTGCCCCTGGCTGCTTTAGGTGGATGCCTCCCCCCCACCTGTTGGTGGCCAGCGTCCAGCGCTCTTGCTGTGGTTTCTGGCAAGTATCGGCTCCTCAGTGCACTCAGAGAGGACCTGTGGGACTGGGCCCTCCTGGTGAGACAGACGTTCCCCCACCTCGTGTGACAATCTGACTGTGGGGCTTGGCTTGCGCTGAGGCGCCGCACTGCTTGTTAGCTGTGAGGCAGCGTCAGGGCATAGGCTGTCGATTGGTGGAAATTTGGGTACCCAGCATGTCAGGCAGCAGCTGGGTGGTGGGTTTGAAACCATCAGGAGTCCCTAAATGATAGGGATAGGTCCCTGAAAAGCAGATGGGCCCAGATCCTCACAGGTATTTAGATGCCTAAGATTCAAAAAATTGGGCTGAGGGGGTCATTAGTAAATATTACCCTTCATCCTCCTCTTGCTGCCCTCAACCTCCCTATAGCGCGCTGTCTGTCTCTTACACACCCCCGCACACTAGCGCAGGGGCCATGGAAACGTGAGCGGTGTTTCAGAGGCTTAGACTAGCTAATGCCATGAAAGTGTGATCTTGTATCTGAACACTGGAGGGCAAAGCTGCACCATTCCAAACAAACCTTTGGGCAGAAAAATAAAAAATAAATGGATAGTCTCTTGATTTCAGCCGCTGGCTTTTAAGGTTTATTATTCCTAAAGTGGCTAAGCAGAGGCAATTTAAGCAGTGGAAGACGCATGCATAATAAGCATGTTTCCTTGATGTATATGAATCTTGTTTAAACAGAGCTGTTTTTTATTGCTAGATGCACTAAAGGTGTAGCTGCCGGTGTATTTTCACCTGTTTTGCTGAAAGCAAGAGACGTTGCTGCTGGCCGTGTTTCTAATTGCTCAAGGGTTTCTTGGAGAATGACTAGAAACACAGCACGAGTCACCAGCGCTAGCCACGGTCTCAGGGACCAAATCCAAAACGACTCAGCCTGATGCTGTTCTTGGAACAGCCTCAAACTTTGCTTCCTAAGGCTGAGAAAAGGCGCAGGAAATAGGAGAGGGGGACAGAAGTGTTGCAGGATTTGCATTTACTGCAGACACATTTTCTACAAGCCAGGGGAGCTCCTAGTGCTAGGTGTCCCACAATGCAGGTGGGGCCCACAAGGGACGCACACGGCCTCGGGCTGCCCCTTCCTGCCTTCACTCTGTAACTTAGCTCCTGATCCTGGCTACGGGGATCCCTGTGAATCAAGGCACAGATAGCTGCGGCTCAGCAGTCGAATTTCCCAGCTGTCTGGAACACAGTGCTAAAAAGTCAAGGAAAGGGCTGATCCAGGAGCCGTGTCCACATGAGGACAGCCCCCACTCCCGTGCATGCGCAGTTAGTGCCTCTTGCTGCACCTTAACCCCCCCTGTCACCAGTGATCCAAACCTGGGATTTTTCTGCTACCCTTTGCGCCGTGACGCTGAATTCCCTTCGGTGACCCTCGCTCTGAAAGCAGGCGTCTTCTCCGTCTGCACAGTTGTGTGTGTTACAAAACAAGCCAACGGTGCCACAGCTGTTGCCCATGCCAAACTGGAAAGATACATCTGCATGGTCACTTACAGAGGGGTTTAAGAAAATGTTATTACTGACAAAGCAGCAGTCATGCCTCCCTTCCACTTATCACCTCCTTTACGCAAACCTCAATTTTCCTATCACGCTGTCTAGGAATGGCCAACACACTAGAATCCCCTGGGAGGCCCTTTCCCATTTGTTTCTGTCTCCTGTACAATGTTTTGCATACAGTGTAATGAATGGGCAGGCAGCAATAGGCCAGCCGTGGGCAGTGTGACAAGTCGGGTGACTCACGGCGCTTCTGGCTGCAGACGGGAGTGCCGTGGAGGCGGGAGGGTATGGTCCTGTAGCAGCTGGGAGAACGGCTGGAGAGCAGGAAGGACAGCAATGATGCTGGGGTCTCTAGAGCTGTCTGTGAGAGGTGGGGCACGTCCATCTTTGCATCTTTCAGAGTAACAAGGCCCGTGCACAGACCCTAAATGAGCAAATCACCCAGACCCAATTCGGTGACAGCAGTATCTCTCCAACAACGGGAAACTGAGGGGTTGCCAGCCCTTTCGGACTGCCCTGATGTCTCCAGGAATTAAAGAGGAATTCTTAATTAAGGATTGTTATGTGATGAAACCTCCAGAAATACGGCCAAGCAAAACTGGCAACCCACACTGCAAGGCCATGAAATCAACCGTTGCCTGGCCACGGAGCAGCGCTATTGTGACTGCAGGTCCTTTAGGCAAGCCAATACAGCCTGATGACTAAGTATGCTCCCATTAGGGGAGGCCAAGCACATTCTCTGTGCAGCGGGCCAGGTGAGATCTAGGTATACTTATTCCTTCTGTTTTCTACGGTAAACCCAACGGGGCTTAAAGTGGGACTCTGATCGTTGGATACAAGTGGGACACCTAGTGTAAATAGATACCTTGTGAACCAGAGACATGAAAGGCCTCGGAACCAAAAGAGGGTAACCACAGGTCAGACTGAGTGAGCAGAGCCGGGCCTGGAACCGACCCCCCAGCCCTTGAATTTTGGGACTGTTTGGATTTGGAGCCGAACTTTGCAGCGGTGGCTCCAGTCTACAGAAAAAGGAAAAGAGCCATTTAGCTGGTCAATCCTCTGGGGCAGGGCCTGCCCTTTCACTAGGGGTGTTTGTACATCACCCCTCACGCTGGCCCCCGAGTCTCAATCCAGCCTTCTAGGCATTGCCCTCCTACGGGTAGCAAGACTCCAGCCATGAGAACAGTGCAGCCAGCCTGTGAGCTGTGGCATGGGCTCACCTGCAGGTGTCACTCTCCTCCCAGACATGTGCTGCGGCTACCTTCATTCGACGCTGCGGATCTGCACACCCCGCGGCTGTTCCCGGGGTGAACGCTGTGTCGTGCTGCATTCTCTGGAGAGAGTCTGCCCCTGATGTGGGCGGAGTGCAAGGCGCCAGGCGGCAGACCACATGGCGCTGGTAGGTGGAGCCTTTGGGTCTGTATCAAATTAGGTACCAGCGAGCAACGTAACCTGGATTCTGCTCATCTTAACGAAGGCAAAACTCCCATGGACCTGAGCAGAATTTGACTCTCAGGCCTCAGCTACAGGGGCAGCATGAACTGAACCTGTAATGTGAGAAATCTTGGGGCTTTGGAGAAGTCCAGTCTGTGGCGTCACGCCCACCTGCATCAGCAGAAAAGAAGGCTGGTCTAGTGGTTAGGGGACTGGCCTAGGGGAGGGAGATCTGGTTTCAAGTCTCTGCTCTGCCACAGATTCCTGCAGGCCATGGTGGTGTGTGACTCCTGGTGTGGGGAGGCTGTGAACTGGCCACGCAGCAAAGCATGTGGGCATGTGTTTAACTCGAAGTACATGAAAAGTTCCAGTGACGTTAATGGGGCTATTCACATGCTTACGTCCCTGGACCAGAGCTGTGCCAGGGATGTTCTCTGAAGCCTTGCCCTCTAGCAGTCAGCTTCTATTGTACTACCCGCCCCTCGGTTCCTAGTTAGGAATGGGACAGCGTGCCCCATTTATGGGGTTTTCAGAATTTGTCCTGTGTTTCAGACAAAGCCTCTTCCGTTTCCCAGGCCCAGTCTCTGCTTACGTGAAAGCATTTTTGTCTAAACGTAGAGATTACGCAGCCATTCACCCCACGCCCTGCCCCTCTGACATCTGGGGTGAATCCCAGCCTAATGAGGGAATTCTGAGGGGAATTCCCTGAGAAGAGAGTTTCCCTGAGAGTCCCTAGTGGATAAATTTCCAAACCATCACCTCACTGGACATCTCAACACCGAGACAGGGATGGAAAGGGCCATCTCTCACCCCTAGGCTTGTAGAGAAGGTCTGAGCAAAGCCAGAAGCCCACTGGCAGGTGCCACAGGTGCTGCTCATGCTGCAGGGCTCTCAGGTCGGTACCTCTCACCAGCGCGCTACGTTTGCTAATGTCCCGGGAGCGTTTGCAGTGCATGCTGGAGCGGCACCAGAGCGCCCTTCCTGGTCGCTGCCTCTGTCCCTGGCATGAGTCCATCCGCAGCTGAAAGCTCCTGGCGCCTCCCAACGATATTTGCAATTGTAAAATATTTTCGATGTCGCCTCTAAACTGCATTAAATTTTCATAAATTAGATGCTAATGTTTTAAACATAGCTCATTACAGGAGAGACATTCGCCAGCCGCCGCTGTTAATTAAAACCATTTTTTTTCTCTCTCTAAACGTCTGAAATCAGGAACTAAAAAGCAACAATAGGAGGGAGGGGGCAGAGCCACCCAGCTGAGCAACCTTTATTACCTATTCCCGGTGCGTTCTCCTGTTTTTATTTCTGGCCCATGGATTCTGCAGTCTGGTTTACACATAGCACATAGCAGCCTGCAGGTGAGAGATGGCCCTGGCTGCAAGGCTGAGCTCATGGGCCGCCTGGGGTCTTTAGATTTGCATTGTGAGCCTGACCCCCGTGGGAGTCCTTCCAGTCAGGCGAGAGGGAGTTGGTGCCAGCCTTTTAGGTCTTGGCTGTGTTACAGAAAGGTGCTGGTGCTAACTGCAGCTGTGTGGCTGAGCCAGTGCAAAACACACCCGAGCTCTGCACCCCCCCAGCACTCCCAGCTTCTGCTGCAGGGGCTGTGCATTGCTCCACCCGTGCCTAGCCCAGCTGTCGGGAGCAGATGTGAATGTCGGCAGCATGTACCGTCTGCTGGTACGCATTCATGGCGATGATGGGCTGTTCCACTGGAGGCCCCAGATGGCTCTAGCGTGCAGGAGGGGCAGGGGCTGTGCCCACACACTTGCATTGCAGATGTCACGGAGAAGGGTCGAGAGCAGGGCTGGATTTCCAGTTAGGTGCAGCGGGCACACGCCCAGGGGTGCCAACATTCTAGGGGCGCCTAAAACAGTGGTGGGTTCCCCCACGGGCCAACGGGACCCGTGCCCAGGGACCCCGGCCAATCGGGGGGCCACGCACAAGTGAAGGTGTTTTTGCCACTGGGGATGCTTGGGATCCAGGGTCCCAGGCTGAGGACTGATTTGACCAGCTGTTTTTCATCCGGGTGCTGCTTTCAGCGAGGCTTTGGAAGAGCTGTGGGAAGGTACCAGCTACAGTTGCTGCCTCGACTGGCAGGCTTTGATGCAGCTGGTCCTGACCTTTGGTGTTTCTGAAGATCAGGACCAAGGTCTTTGGAGCAGAAGGGGACTAGGAGCCAGGGGAGGGCAAGAAGTATGACAAGGCGTGTCAGAGATGAGACAGACAGTGATGGTATTGCCTGCTAGTGGAGTGCCCTTTGGGCCTTCAACGCTTCACGTTGGGTTTGACCGTCAATCTCGTGCTTCAGGGTTTAAGGCAATTGGGTTTAGAAGGAGATCTAACATGGGGATGCGGGGGACACAGATTATCCCACAACTGTCCAAGGCTGGGTTCCTTGTGCCTTCTTTGGAAGCATCTGGCATGAAGGCCACTCTCAGAGACAGGACACTGAACTAAATGGATCCTGGAGCTGACCCAATCTGGCAATTCATAGAATCCTAGAAGATGAGGGTTGGAAGGGACCTCAGGTGGTATCTAGTCCAATCCCCTGCACAAAGCAGGACCAACCCCAAATAAATCATCCCAGCCAGGGCTTTGACAAGACTGGCCTAAAAAACCTCTAAGGATGGAGATTCCACCACCTACCTAGGTAACCCATTCCAGTGCTTCACCATCCTCCTAGTGAAAACGTTTTTCTTAATATCCAACCTAGACCTCCCCTACTGCAACTTGAGAGCATTGCTCCTTGTTCTGTCATCTGCCACCACTGAGAACAGCCTAGCTCTATCCTCCCTGGAACCCCCTTTCAGGTAGCTGAAGGCTGCTATCAAATCCCTCCTCACTCTTCTCTTCTGCAGACTAAATTCCTGTGTTCCTATGCCTCTGTGGCCTCTCCAAGAGAAGCAGAAGAAAAGGAATAAGATTTTTGCTCCCATAGTAAAACTTCGATGTGCTTGAAGTAGTTATTAGAGCGACAATCTAGTCTAGTGGTTGGATCAGGGACTAGGACTGCTAGGTGGGTG
The DNA here is from genome assembly GCA_007922155.1 of Mesoclemmys tuberculata. Taxonomy (NCBI): domain Eukaryota; kingdom Metazoa; phylum Chordata; order Testudines; family Chelidae; genus Mesoclemmys; species Mesoclemmys tuberculata. Next base: position 4,324,910 of record ML675625.1, read on the forward strand.
TTATTGACATTATTTGTTGTTTGTATTATTGTACAGCCGAGTAGCCCTTGCCATGGAGCAGGTCCCCACTGTGCTAGGTGCTGTACAAACGCAGAACAAAAGCTCCAATCCCTGGTTCCATTCCTGGCGCTGCTTCTGACTGGCTGTTTGGCCCCATACGTAACCTCTTTGTGCCTCAGTTTCACCATCAGTAGAAAGCTGACGATAGTCATTTCCTACATCAGCTATGCAGTCATGAGACAGAGAGTGCAAGAGAGATGCAGGGAGGTTAACTAGACCTAGTTCAGTAATGTTTGTAAAGCATTCTGAGATCCTCTGAGGAAAAGGATCATATTATATTTTTGCAAAGTGAAAGAAGTAAATATAGACATGCCAAGTATTATAGTCAGAGAGATATTTATTTGTAAGTGAATCCTCTGCTTGGGTATAGCCTTGTCCTTAAGACCTTGCAAGCAAATACTTTGATTAGGCGACAGAAGATATTTGGCTCACAATAGCCAAACATTTGTTTAGGCTGTGACTTGGTGAGGTCTTATTATGGGGAACTGATTTAGGATTGTTACAAGTCAATGGCTTTGTTATTGTCTCAATGACTTTACAGCTCACATGGGTAATGACTAGAATGGTGCAGGTAATAAAATATCTGTTGCAGTGAATTCTCCAAGGAGGACAAAAATTACCCGCGTCTTACGGTCATTTGATTCACTGATTATCCACAGGAGAAGTTTGGACTGGATGTCTGCTACTCAAATTATTTTAGTATCCACCGAAGAATATATACGGTAGGAAGAGAGAAGAACCACTCCCAGGGAAAAGAGGAAAAAAATCACACAAATAACCCACGCAGAGAGAGTTTAATTCTGAGCCGAATGACGGATCACATCTGCCGCTGCGCTGCTCCACAGGGATCCCTCCAGGCAGACGGAGGTGAAGATGCATCAATGAGAGGAAGGTAGAGAACAGAAAGGCGCTATGGAGAGAAAGATAATAGCCTGCAGCCATACCATGTCAGCCTGTGATCTCCTCAGGGTTCGCAAGGCAAGTAGCTCAGGCCTACTCACTACTTGGGTGGGTGACCTTCAAAGGAAACCCAGAGGGAGCAGCAAGCATTGTTAGTAATTCAGAAGCTGGCACTCTTCCCTCTGTGTCAGCACTGAATGAATGGCAGTGAGCCCATGGCAATGTTCAGAGGCGAGAATAGGGCGTTAGCTTTGGGGTTCCGGCCAAAATCCATCGTTAGTGCCACCCGCCCTTCCCACTCAATCCACCAGTGGTCCCATCTTCCAGTTTACATGGACTGGGAGCTCTTCAGGGCAGGGACAATCATTTAACAGTGTGTAAAGCGCCTACCACCATGTGGTCTCACTCCCTGCTTCCTGTAATACAAACACTAACCAATCGTTATCGTCTCTCAGGTCCGCTCCCGGCTCAGTAGAACAGTGGAGCTGAGTTTTGCACCGAACGCTGGAATTTCCCTCTTTGCTTCGTCTGAAGAACACCGCATGCCCGCCCCCAAATTATACACGATTTACCGTTTGAGCACAGGCTGTTCATTTGGTTTAAATGATTTTTTAAATGGATCCATTATAAAATTCAGCCCCCTGGGCCAGGCCTTTCTATTTTTGTCCCAAAGGATATCAACTGGGGCACTGTCTAGCGACACCAAAATGGGCAGGGAGGCGACTGCTGCCTAACTCGGGCAACAGGTACTATTTGAAGGTCATTTTTAGATTTTTTTTTTTTTTTACCAGTATTCTTCAGAAAATAAAGCGTTTTCTTCAGAAGAGCCTGAGGAATAACATTCTCCTTCAGAGAAATTCACCCAGAACTGCCATCTTTCCAAACAGCTGCCTTGCCATCCCTGAACAGTCTCAATGGGATGGAAGCCATAGGCCTACACTTAACATGGCCTTCTAAAAATGGTGCTGGGTCCCATGGTTCTCAAAGAGATTGAGGCCACAGATTGCCCCCAACAAAGATGGCGGCCACTTCTAACCACCTGCTCCTCTCCTTACAGCTTGGGGGGCCATTGCCTACCCTAAAGGGGCTTGTTGTCACTCCCCGTGGCCTCAGACCTGAGGAGAATAGTGGGAGATGGCAGCCATTTTGAAGGAGGGCAGTTGAAGGATGAGTTTCTCTGAAAGGAGAAGATTTTCATGCACCAGCCTTTGCTAAATAAAAACTTCCTGTGATGAAAAGCTGCAAAAAGTGACCATTCGTCCTAGAAATTTCTGTCCCCAAACTACCCATTGCACCAGATCTACTCAGTAGCGAGGGAATGAGGGTGGTGTGTGTATGAGCGCATGCGCACATGGAGGGGGAATTCAAGAGGGAGGTGGCAGCCACGGTGCAGCCAGGTTGGGGAATGTGGAGAGCGGAAAGGGCTGGGGAGAGAACTAAGGAATGCACTCCAGCTGCATTGTGCTACCCTGGCGAGGTAAAGCCGCTGTAAATCCAATTTAACTAACCAGTTTGCGCTGGCTGCCGTGTGCTGCTCTGTGCAGTGTGACGCAGCCAATGCATAATGATGAATCTGGTGCTAAAAGCTACAATAATTAACATGTATGTGTTATGGTTGATACTACATATCTTATCCCTAGAAATGCCACATGGCAGCGTTTTCTTTGGGTGTCTTGTTTAATAGTAGTGTCTGAAAATTTCAAAACTTTATTTTAAAAGAACCAAGGAAATTCCCAGACAAAGAGCTATATTAAGAAGGAGTTAAGCTTTAGAAAACATATCAGTAATGTGAGGGTAAAGTCCATTAGAGGATTGGTATATTTATCCCCAAACAAGCATTATAAACCTAGGGAATTCAGAACTAAGGTTAAATTGAAAATAAATCCAAATACTTTAAAGTATGGAAATGAATAATTAAGATACCTGAACATCCCCTAATAATTTTCACTCCCCAGTTAATTTTCAGGCACAAAACTGCAGTATAGACATCTAAGAATCATGCAGTCAGGAACTCAGGTATCTAAATAGAATAGTTGTTCCTGAAATTTACTGCTGGTGCAGTTAAAAGCAGGTATAAAATTGCTGATACCACTTTGACTTTCAGGCTTTGAAGCATGGCAGGACCAGAACTGGTAGGGGGGGAAAAAAGGAGGAAAGGGAATGTGGAATGAGATAGTTTTTGAGTGTACAAAGCAATAGAGAATCAAGAATGGTGGTTTCTACTCCCCCAGGATTTGCATGTGCTCATGCTTTGGACCCTGTCTTTTAAATAAATGAAGTCATGTTAAAATACAGGACAATATTGCAAAAAGGGGCCAGTTGCCTGAATATTCTGCTCGTGGGTGAACTGTTGGTTTAAATTTCTCGTCGTCAAAAGGCACAAGACTGCGTTGGACTTACAGCCCGGGAGTGAACTGAAGCATTTCAGTAAATGAACAGCAGGGGCTTCTGAACAAACTTCTCTGTGCATCCGTTATTCCAAGATGCTTGCTGCGGGGTCTTTCCTTCTGATATCTGTAACTGGTTTATCTCCTCGCAGTATTACAAGCTTAGCTAACAGCCGTTCATGATTCTGCAAGCGGTTTGGTAGCCTGAAGGTGTGACATGGTGCTGAGACGGCAGGGCTTGGTTGGGAGAGGAGCCTCATGAAGTGGCATTGCCCTGTCTATGGGCAGAAGAGACTCTTGAGTTCAGGCTGGGCTGAATTTTGCCCCTATATCCTATTTGGAGCCTTTGTGCAAGCTCTGTGCCGCGTCGCCTCCGTTTCTGGTTCTCCTTCCAACACCAGGCTGTGTGACAACCAGTGGCTCTGGCTATGAAATGGCTTTATGCAGCCTGTGTATTAGGGGTGGATGATCTCACTCAATCCAAAAAACGGCTGTCTGAACTGCACCCGAGTCAGCCTGTGCCTGGGGCTGATGTGTAGGAGTGAGACCAGCCTGTCCTTGGCTTTGCTGACCAATACCCTGGCAGAGTCTCTGGCCAGCTTGATCTGATGTGCTGGGCTGGCCAGGCTATATGTGCACCTGGCGCTCGCCGGACTGAGCCATCCTGCTGAGAGTCTTAGCAGGCGTCTGTCCAGGGGTCTTTCAGGCAGGCTGACAAGCTTCCTGACTAGGAATCTATTAACGCCATGAGCCCTGCAGCTAGCAGACCTGGGGTCCAAACGTCAGAGGATCGTTAGTGAGCTTTGGGAGAATTCAGGTCCGTACAAGAAATGGTTATCTCCTTTGAGTGCTTGCTCATGTCCATTCCATTGTAGGTGTGTGAGCGCCCCGTGCACAGCTACCGGAACTTTCTTCCCTCTCGCAGTACCCACAGGGCCGGCTCTGGTGTCCCCTGAAGCCCTGAGCACATGCCGTGATAGATGAGGCTCTGCCGACCCTACGCCCCCTCAGTTCCTTCTTTTCGCCTGTGGTGGTTGCTGGAACTGCTACGACTTGCATCACAAGGGTTTTCAATCCCTTTGTTCTCCTTAATCGTTGGTTGTTTGTCTTAGGTAGGTAGATTAGTCCTTAAGTGTGTTAGTAGTGGTAGTTAGTCACTTAGGGTAGTCCCGGCTGGGAGCGGGACATGCCCCAGTCACCAGGCTTTAAGCCTTGTGCTTCCTGTGGGAAGGCCTTTCCGTGGAGTGACCCCCAGGATAGTTGCCTAAAGTGCCTGGGGAAAGCTCATCGTAAGGACAAATGCAAGATTCACAAGGCTTTCGGACCTCGAATAAAAAAGACAAGAGATCTGCTTGAAAGCCTTACTGATGGAGGCCACACTCAGACCAACCTCTGGACCAACCCGTTCTACCTCGGTACCGAGTGTGCCATCAGTGCAGCGTGCGCTGTTGGCACTGACCCTGCCTCGGCACCGGACCTCTTCCTCTCCGTCGAGGAAGAAGCAGCACACGGAGCAGGGACGCTCCCCTGCACCATCCAAGAAAGCGGGGTTGAGCACAGGGCTGAACCAAGGTCAACCAGTAGAGACTTGCTCGCCACTGCTAGAGCCGGTGCCTCCAACCAGAGAACCACCCCAACTACTGGGAGTGGTGGGCGTCTCTGCACCTGCTGGTGCTGACTTGATGGCCTTGCCCATGCCGCCCTCACCCCTGCCTCCACCCAGAAAGAAGGTGCCAGTGTCACGGGGAAGCCCATGTTGGGACCTCCTGGTTGGCTTAGGTGATCTCCGGAGCCTGGGGGACAATCTCCACCAGTCCAGTCACCCTGAGTGGAAGGGTTGACATGGCGCCGCTCCAGGTCATGTTCGCCGGAGCACCCTGCATCGGTGGGCCATGGAGCATGGTCACCCTCTCGGCACTGGTCAACGGCACCGAGGAGCCCACCCACACCGTGCAGAAGCCGGTTGCTGGATGCAGACCCAACACCGAGGGGGAAGCGGTGCCGTAAGTCATTGGTGCCCAGGCGCCACTCCAGGCGTTCCAGTTAATGGGCAGAACGTGATTCCCCACGTCAGCATGGTCGTGGCACCAGCACGTGGGCTCGTTGTCATAACAACTTCCGTCACAGAGAGGTTGTTCTCCAGAGCACCAGGGCACGCACAGACCGAGTCATCGCTCCCCCTCCACTCGGCACTGTACAGCTGGAGCCTCCAGTGCAGCCCTACTGTGGTCATCTGACAGTGAGTCGGCGTCCTCTTGGGAGGATGGCCACTGGGAGAGTTGTCACCACCAGCAAAAGTTGCTGGAGCACCCCTCGGGTCAGACAGCCCCGGGATGGCCTCGGGGCAGTGGATACCCCAATGGCCATATTGGGGACTCTGGGCTGTTGTCATTCAGTTCATCTGGGGTGCAGTCCGCACCACCGGGGCCAGAGGAGGGCCATCATTTGGCCTCCGATGACAATTCGGACCCCCAGGAAGGGACCTTGGTTTGGGCCCCTCATCTGTGAGAAGGGATGCCATCACCCACCGCGCCCCTCTAGTCGTCCTGATCTTCCCCAGATGAGGTAGTCACCCAGGGACCATCAGCACCCCTGGATGATTTCAGGGCACATCAAGAGCTTCTCAAGATGGTGGCTTCCAACTGGGGGTTGGAGGCGGAGGAGCTAAGGGAGGCATCAGACAGTCTCTTTAATGTCCTGGCAGCAACTGCTGCAGCCCAGGTTGCCCTCCCCGTGCATGAGGGGGTATTAAAGATAGTGAAGGTCCTGTGGCAGACCCCTTCATCAGTGACCCCAACCTCTAAGGGTGCTTTGAAGTTGTAAAGCATAAATATTGTGCCAAAGCTGAATGGCTTGACTGAAATGAGGGGATCTCCTGTGGGCACTTGAAATTCTGAGGTTTTTAGTTCAAAGAGGGACGGACGAACATCTGAACTCTTGTACATTGCTCCAAAGTGAGGTTCTGAACTGCTCATCGGTACCTGCTTCTCCTCTCACGGACACCAGCAGAACCCACAGCCTTTAGTGGAGTCACTCCAGGTTTATACCAGTGCACGCAAGAGAGGAGTCCTCTATTAGAGCAAGGGAATGAAGCGTTCTTCTTCAACAGAGCAGTTGTTCTAGGGCTGTTGGCAGAATTGGGAGAATCTTAGATTTTTTGGTGTGCTGGCGATTGGGAAAAACTGAAAAAAAATTAGTTTTGGGTCAAACTGAAAACACTTTTTGACATTTTTGGAAATCAAAAAGTAAAAAAATCAAAAAGTTCATTTCAGGTCAAACAAAACATTTTCAATTGTGACCACTCCCTTTTTCATTTTAAATTAAAAAAAAAAATCAAATGAAAGAAAATTTCAGAATGAGAAGTCATTTCAAATAATCAAAACATTTTGTTTTTAAAATGCTGAAATGAAATGTTTCTATTTTTTTCTGAATGTTCATTTTAGTTTTTTCCCTGCAACTGAAACACTTCGCAAAAGCGACACAAAATTGCAAAATGTTTTGGAGTTGATGAATCTTTATTTTTAACAAATATATATATATTTCTTTTCTGGCACATTTTTTTGCCCAGCTCTATTCATGAGAGGAACAGAGCCTGAACAGTTTATTCCTCACACTCACCAGCAGGGGCAGTGCAGTAATGGACGGTCAGAAGCGGCAGTCCAATACAACGAAGTATTAAAAGTCATTGCAGCCCCTGTGCACAAAACCGGAGGGGAAAGGGAATAATTTAAATAAATTGTCTGTGAAAAAGTAGCTTCGACTGTACAACAGGTGTGGGTTTCATGCTAACTAGGAGCCATGCAGTACGGCACGTAAATGTTTCCCTGTGGTAATAGGGAAAACCCTGGAGAGGTAATGCCTTGAAGGGGTTGTGTTGTATGTAACTTGAGTATGAAAATTGCAAGCCCTTTTGTCCTCTAGCCTAACCATGCTGTGCCGGGCTGTGGGACAGATGTGCCGGGCAAAGCAGATGTGCCAGCTGCAACCAGCTTTCCAATCAATGACCTCGAAGGGTTGTGAATGTGATGCTGTCAAACTACGGCTTGGGACCAGCACAGAACACGCTCCTGGGGTCCCAGACAGTTCGATGACTCAGGCTGTTGCTCCCTTCTGCGAATTCCCAAGGGCTCTGAATAGCTCCCATGAATGACCTCAGCTAAGGGGGTTCTCCCATTTCCCCTGGGTGGCTGCTTTGTGGTCGGTTTGGGCTCATTACTGCTGGAACACTGGGATTGAGCGCCGAGAGCCCTGGCAGTGCTGGGAATGGATCAGGAACCAGAGACCGGGCAGCACCTGTGATGTGCCATTATTTTAATCTTGTCATTTTCAAACTGAGAATGGAGGCTTGTGGTTAAATGTTTACTGGGAAATAAAGGTGGCCAGTTTCTGTCAGAGCTGAGAGGTGGATAAGGGCGAATGAGAGAGGGGGAGAGAAGGGGAATGGAGAGAAAGAAACTGATTCTCCTCTTTTCCCCACCATTTCTAAACCAGTGTTATTCCATTGGCTTCCTGGAGCAACTCCTGAGAGCAGAATCGGGCCCATCACGTGAGCAAGGACTGCTGGGCAGCAGATAGAGAGAGCCAAAGCCAAAGCCAAGCCAACGAATTCTGCCTCCAATGCAGCAGTAACTTGAATATACTTCCCTGCGGTTCCTCCTGTCCTGTGTGGGGAGATCAGGGCCCCCGCTTCCATCCCAAAGTCCCAGAGAAGTCAGAGATATTCTTTTCCCCACACAACCCAGATCTCTGACCAGAGGCTTTATCCACTTGTTGTGGTTTTTTACTGACAACGCAGGAGCAGTCGTGGGCAGGAGCCAATGTAGAGCAACCCTTTGAAATGAAATGGATGTGCTGAAAAGGCATTTTCTCTTGCAGCTAAACAGAGGTTTGGATTTTTTTTATTTTTTGCATTACAGTTCTGGGCAGCTGGGAAAACTGCTGCAGGATCAAACTGTAACTCTGCTTGGCCCAACTCAGCTGTGGGGAATCCGGTGCTAATTTCACAGGAGTAATTACCGATAAATCACTTCCATGCCTGAAATGCAACCTTGTCTAGGCTGACCAGATAGGAAATGTGAAAAATCGGGTCAGGGGATGGGGGATAATAGGCAACTACATGAGACAAAGCCCCTGATATCAGGACTGTCCCCATAAAATCAGGACATCTGGCCACCCTACCCTTGTGCTTTCCTCCTCTGGAACACACACACTCACCACCAAACCCAGCGTTGGACCGGTAGTTTTTATATGAATTAAGCACCCTGCTTATTTACAGTATCGTGCCTGCATAAAGGTACCATCTTTCCAAGCAGCTGCCCAAGCCCAGTTTTCCTGTGTGGGCATTGCTGGGAACTGCTTGCCCACAATGCCCAGGCAGAACGTGAGACTGATGATGGCTTTAAGGCAGAGATCGTGGAGCTCTGGCTCGTCCCCTCTGGAAACCGGGCATTGGAGAAACTGTGGGTCTGAGCAGCAGAAAGATGAACCAAGCAGGAGCAGAGCCAGGTGCCACCAGAAAGGGAGGGACTCTAGTGAGTAGCTGGTAGAAGGGGAGAAGCAGGCCCCAGTGCTGGTCCCCTTGTATCAATCAGTGAGAATGAGATAAAAAGCAGAACGTGCAAGCTACTCCTCACGTCACCCTCAGGGAGAAAGGATTCCTGCCAGAGAAAACTCCGCAGAAAAACTCGCTTCCATAAGCAGGAGACACACCGGGAAAGGCCCCCTCTGCCAGCGCGGGGTGTTTGGACTGACACCCCATAGTCGGAAGGGAGGCCCAGGGCCCGCTCCTTTCACATGGCCCATGAGATTGGATGGAGGCCTGTTTCTCCCTGGTTTGTTGACTCCTGGGCTCTGTGCCCTCTCCCCCGTCTGAGGGGATAGGCCTTTCATTCTGCTGGGCTTTGCCCACCTTCCCCGCATTCATCCAGCCTGGCTCTTCAGAGCCTTTCAGGCGGGGAGCATTGCCCTTGAAGAGGTGCCATCATTCCACCTTTACCCTCGTCTGAATGGGTTCTTAAAATTATCTACAAAGTGGGTGCAGGGAACATACTCACTGGGCCAGCACTTTGGCCCAGGCAGTGACACAAATAACTTCTAAGCCCTTTTGGGAAGGGTAGACCCATTTGGATACAGAGGGCTGGGTCCACAAAGGGATTTTGGGGACTAACTTCTACTTTAGATGCCTAAATCTGACATTTAGGTGTAAGCAGGTTCTCAATGAGCTCACCCCTGACATCTAGCGGTGAGCAGGGGAAGAGGTCTTCAGGGGCCGACCTTGTTTGCATAGGCACCCCCTTCCCCCGCCTATGGGGGAAGCGAGTGGCGGAGCAGCTGGTATCAGAGAGAGCACCTGGGCAGTGGAGTGAGTGATGTGCCTTCCCCACGCCCAGGGTGGGAGGTGAACTCATGCTAAGGTACCTCTGAACTCTGGGTCTTCGCTGACCGATGACAACAACCGTGAGTGGGGTGCAGTGGAGGGGGACGAGAGAGGCACATTAGAGGAACCTTTGGTTGTTGGACTGAAGACCCTGAGGCGAAAGGCATGGCCCAACATACTCTGGGGTGGGTGTTTTGCGCCTGGTTTTACGCTTATGAATCCTGCTTATGGTGTTTTCCCATGTTAATGCTGGGTTCCTTTCCCCGTTTTACTAAGAGTTTCTTTTCTCTATGCAGACTCTGTTCTTGTGAGAGAGGGGGGCAGTATTGCCTAAGGGGTGGTGTGTGATGGCCCCAGGTTATGGGTGGGGGCTCAAGCTGGTTCTGTGTTGTACTGTTGAAAAGGATCCCTTAGATACTGAACCCGGCCCCTGTCGCTGCTGACTGCCTGGCAGAAAGTTCACACAGGTGCCGCTGAGATTCTCAATAGCTCTGCTCACCTGCCACCTTCTCTGTAGGCACCTACGGTCCCATAGTGGGCATGTGGAGAGCTGCTCATGTCTGCATGACACTGAGGTGTCCGGCCCCCTAGTTCATACCTAAGCCCTGGGAGGAGTCACAAACTAGGCTGTCAGAGGCTGGTACTGACCCTAAAAGGGTTCAGGGCCAAGTGTGGCTGATCAGCTCACACCAAACGGGCCTGGAAGAAGGCACCTGGAAACCCAGGGAGAGACCTACTGATTACGGGTTGTCTTAGAGCACAGACTGAGTGAAGTGAGAGCTTCCAGAGAGAGCAGACGGCATGTGGTTCCCGAGGGAAGGCTGAAAAGTAGCAAGAGGGGTTGGCTGGCTGGCGTCTCCAAGTCAGAGAGCAAGAGTGGGGCTGTAGGCAGGGGAAGAGCAAAGGAGCTTACCTGCCGATGTCTCCACACTGCAGAGCGGGATCCAGTGCAGCAGTGAGAGGGCTGGGGGGGAATGAAGGGTGCTCCCTTGGCAAGGATGATTTCCCAGCGGAGAGGCAGTGGGGGTTCCCGCTGGGAAGACGGGGACTGCACGCTAGTGGGAGCGCAGGGGTGACTGTCCTGGCAGAACGCTAGAAAAAGACTGACAGAGTCTGGGCATGACCCAAAGGGCTGAGGTCTGGTATGTGGGGCATCAAGGGACCAGATGTCTTGGGATTTTAGTGACTGTTTGCACTGGGGTGATGTATGGACTATATATTGGGGACTTCTGGTTATGGACTGATCTGCACTGTGTGTTGATAATAAACCAGTCCCAAAGAAGGTATTACTGAGTCAAGAAAGCTCATGTGAGTTACTGGGGACTCTGAAGGAGGGAAACAGAGGTAGAAATGCCTGTCATGCCCCAGCCTGCCACAGAAGGGTGCTGCAGGTGGTATAGGCTCTCCCCCACCTATCTTGCCCATGGGAGTCGATCCGGTAGGCGTGCTCGGAGCTTGCCTACTGGACCGAGCTTTGCAGAAAAGACAGCTGCAGGCAAGTTGATATGGCTGCATGTATCCCATCAGACTACAGCCCGTGATTCAGGCGTGCACCTGGGAGGGGGGAGAGCTGTTTTCAAATCCCCGTTCTGCCTGATTGGGACAGGGACTTGCCACTGGGCTTTTGTCTATAAGGGGTTGGGACATCTCCCTGTCACTGGCTTCTGAGAATCCTATTTGGAGGCATTGCTCTCTTCCCATGCATGGGATGGGGAGCCTGGGCACCTACTTGGTGCTGTGAATTCCAGGGTCGGCCAGGCACCAAAGGGGCAGGCATTGCAAAGCCAACTGTCGCAGTGCGTGAGTGGATCTAGCCTAGCGTCCCCCCGCCTGATGCAAGGCTCATCCAAAGAGAGGTGGATGATTTCTGCTTTTAACTTCAGTTACTGCGGTGCTAGCTGCGGTGCTGGAGGAAGGAAAAGGGGACAGATGACTTGGGGTTTGACCTGATAACAGTCGTTCATCAGCCAGGGACAGCCATGGCACTCAAAAATTTAAGGTGTGTGGGGCTCCTGCCCACCAGGATCTAGTCTAGGGAGTCCTCAGCAGGGAGCTAAAAGTTTCTGCCAACCCTGAGTGCAGTGTGGGGCTGGAGAGGGGACTGACGTCCCTGCCCAGGAGAGGGAGCTGTGCATCTGGCTACTGTATGCAAGCCCTGCACTAATGCTAACTGGATGCTTTTTCTGTGGAATGGAGATCCTGGGTCTGCCACACAGCACGTTTCAGGGTCTGCCTCCACATTTTCCCCATTCCTCCCCACCTTGCCTGTGCTCTCTCTGCACAGGGGAAGCGGGGCACGTTAGCATTCTGAAGGCAGGGCAGAGAGAAGAGAAACATTAGCATTGCTCTTTAAAGCCCAGTGGACCAGGGGAAAACATTCTGTTTGGCTTTGTGAGGCTGTGAGCATCCTAATTGGGTTTGTGCACCTGTATTGTCACCAGAGACAATAGCCTCATCCTAGCAGGCAGTGATAAATGTGAGTATTCCACTCGGCAAGCCAATGCTTTCGCTTGCCATAGCAGCTTCCAAGGAAGGAAGAAGGTGATCCCCTTAATGCTAGCGAGACGTGGGATGTGCAAGCCAAGAACCAGGCATATTGTTTGTCAGTGCAAAAGGAGGCGATGCACTTTTCCCTTTGCTTCCTTGTATATTAACTACAAGCTTCACCTCAAATCCAAACTGCATTCAGTTCAGAGGTATTTAAAGGGACAATCTGTATGCTTGGCACAAGGTTTCTCTGTCCATGTCCTAATCAAACACATTTTCCCTCTCTGTTGTAAGCCCCATAAGATGGTTGTTTCAAAGGGCAAAGCGTGATCAAGTTACACCAAATAAACTTAATATGTGGAGGAGCAGATAGAAAGCAAATTGAAGGACCGTTAATTTGACAGGGAACAGAGAAGTATTTATTTGAGCAAAACAAAAACCCAAGAACCCCACATGCAGGTTAAAACCCACTGGCTTGCACATAATTCTAGGCTGAAAACAGTAAAGGTTTGAGACTGGAAATAGGTTTTAAAAAATATTTTGAGCCAAATGTGTCATGTGGACCAGCCCACAGGTACTGTTTGTGTAGTTTGGGGCTTGGGAGAAGGCGTAACTTAAAACATGCAGGTTGCTACTTCAGTTGAAATGTCCAGCTTCTTGTAGCCATCTGCAAGTTGTTTCCCCTGCTACGTCTCCCTCCTCTGACCCCTTCGCATGCAAACTATATCACACAGACTTCTGAGCCCAATACGTCCCCAGAGCCAAGCCTGGGAATGAGAGAAAGCGGCTTGTCTCTCCTCTACTCCTGGGGCTGTCGTTTAGCTCTTGGCCCTGAGAATCTGGCCCCTAATTTATAGACCACCCCGTGTTAACGCCATGGTTTCAAACTCCCATTCAGCGCAATGGCCACAGATTTTGCCTAATTGTGACAAAGTTTTTTCTGATTTCAGGAATGGCTGCCATTTATCAGAGGTGATAGGGGACAAATTTTACACCTGTGCTTGTAGGTTTCTCTCCATCCCAAGCACACATGGCACCTCCTGCTCCATTATTTCAAACTCTGCTGAGTAGTATCTCGCCTCATACAGAGAGGCCAGCATTAGCTCCTCTGTTTTATATAGGCCCATATTGTGCTTGTTATAAGAAAAAAATATTGTTTCTTGAGTGGCCACTAGCCACTCTGTATATAACCTGCGGTGAGTCCAGTGCATTCAGCTCCAGTGTCTGTTTTGAAATTAATTTTTTGTTTGTTTATTTCACGTCACAAATCAATCTGTAAAAACCTTGCCTTGTAGATGTAGCCGTTAGGGGAGCCATCAGAGGACCCTTTTGCTGTGTTGCCATCATCAGAGCTTTGTCCTCCAACTGGATGTTCATGAACGTATGTTGCTTTTGCATTTTGGTCAAGCACGATCCTGCATCCTTTGTGCAGGGCACCCTTGCATTGTGGTTTGGTTCCCTTCACCTTTATTGCAAAGAATAGTTTGTTATCCCTCGCATTCTGACTTACTGAGTGTTTCCAGTGAGCCAGCAGCAAAAGAACTGAAGCTCATCTAACATCTTCATTTGGGAAGCTCAGTTTTCATGAGCCTTGCAGATAACCACACCACCTGGTTTGGAAACGTCAGATCCATTTTGCACAATAACATTTCTTTACCATACAGGATGCGGTCTGTAATTAGCCCATCAGTTAACTCTTCAAATTCATATGATTTTACCTTATTAAATAGGTCTGTAATATAATGATCAATGGGTCTCACTTGGCAGTTGATTTCCTGCCCAAAAACAAACAAAAAAATATTACCTCTCAAGAAACATTTTTGCATGGATCGGGCTGGTCTAGAAATTTGTGAATGATTTTGCCCAGCACAGTGGTTTTCAACCTTCTTTCATCTGCAGACCCCAACAAAATTTCAGATGAAGATACATACTCCTGTGGAAATCTTAGACATAGTCTGTGGACCCCCAGGGATCTGCAGACCACAGGTTGAAAACAACTGGCATAGCAATTTGCTGTTGTTTTCATGCTCCCTCTGGAATGTGGTGTAGATTTCCAAAGCCACATGCTGCACTCTAGAGGATTTCACCCTCTCTTATTTCTATCTAATACCATTTGCTTCCAGGCCATTTTGAAAACACTGCCTCCTGTTCCCTCCAGTCCTCTGCCAGGTTCTCTTCTAGCCAGAGCAACGCAAGTGGTTTCATTTGCTCCATTTTTGCCAAAAGTTAAGCTTGCTTCTGATATTATGTCATAAGGGTGATGCTGGGAAGAGCATACAATTTATTTCCTGCCCTCAGTCAGCTGACACGGATCAAGGTCAGCATGGTGACCGGTCAGTATCCATTGACGCAGAAAACCAGAGGATACGATCACCCTAATGGTTGTTTTCTTGGGGAGAAGCTGCAGTGGGCCATCACATGGAACTAGTTTTGAACTATCTTCATTAGCAACAAACAGGAAACACAGTACACAAGCAATTACATAATTAACTCAATGGAATTAACTCCATGGGGGGAGGAGCTCTGTAAATTACAGATATTGAGGGCAGAGACAGCAAGAGGTGTCATCTCACCTTCCCAAAAACAAGGGGGCTGTGGTCAGGTTCCTGGTCCGACGTGATCCTGTCACAGCTGGTTAGCAACCATTGTGCACAGGATGTAAGAGATACTAGCGATTCCATGGAACAGGAAGCAGGGGTGGAGTTCATATCTGACCTGCTGCTGTTTAAAGTAGGTTTATACAATCGAGGAGGCAACACAAAGCACCAGTTCCTCAAGGTGAGGCTGCCAGGATCAGCAAGGGGAATCTGGGGGGGGCAAAAATGCAGCAGGGAGAAAAGTTTCTGCAGGGTCGATCCCTGCACCCCTTTTGATGCTAGGAACTATACCTGATGTCTCCGTCCCACCATCCTCACCGATGCACACACACAGCCCTCCTCCTCTCCTGCTGCCATCCCATCCTCTTTAACTCTCCTCTTGGTAGAATCAGTTACAAAATAGATGCTGGCAGCTGTCTTTGTGTACCACAAACAAGGGTGTGTTGCTTTGGGGCTGGGCTGAAGTCATGGCATCTGGCCAGCCGCAGCAGCTGAAGGGACGGCACTTTCCAAGGAGCTCTCCTGATGAAGTGACTGCTATGTACCCTTGCTTTACCTTGCTCTGTTGCTTCATTAATGAGCAGCACAAGATGCCTCTTTAGTCTTTATTAACAGAAGACGAACACAGTGAAATTTGTAGCCTGCTGCAGTGCTAAGCTTGAGAGGAGGTGATATACATTTGCAATTAGATCCTGGCACTGTTTAAAATAGGAGGTAAGGCACTGTTATATCCCCTAGGATTTCTCTACAGAAAAACCATTCAGATAAACTAATGCAGCCCCTCCAGCTCAGCATGGGGAAAAAGCATTTACCTTGTGACGTGAGGAAAAGCAAACACAACTTTCTATGCTGGGGAGAGGGCTAGAGAATTTGGGGGCTTCTTAGCACATCTGGGACCCTGTAGGTGCTTCCATGCATGGCCTACAAAAAAAGTGTTAGGAGATTTTAAAATGTGCATTGATTTATTAGAAGTAGGCAGTTGGGTTATTTAAAATAGTTTCCTGCCCTCCACCCACACAACTTTCTCTGTTACTCTGAAGTCTCCAGGGCTGCTGCATGGACCCAGAATTGCATCCAGTGATGCCTAAAACTCCTGCGGGTGTTCCAAGCCCATAACTGCCTGTTTGATTGCACGCAGAGACTTTAAAATAGACGTTGAGGCCTTGCTTCGTTTTCACACTGCCCTCTCTCTGCTCCATTTCTTACCTTGGTTTTTCTATTAGAATTTTTCTGTCTCTCACCCCTCTCTGATCTTTTTATCAAGTTTCATCTCAACCAGAATCCAGACCCAGCAAAGGCAGTGCTTAATTTGTGCCAGCGCTGAGCCCCAGCACCTCTAGGCTTGGCAGCTCTTAGCCCAGGTGCCGCTGGGCTCGCTGCGTCAGTTATTAAAGTAAAAATATTGCACCGAATTGCTTGAGCCCTGGCACCTCTTTCTTTACAAATTAAGCACTGAGGAAAGGGGGGTATTCGGTGGAACTTTCAAACTCAGAACATTGGTGTGGGTTGGACAGAGACCCTCCACTCCTGAGATTTCCAGCCTGATTTTGCACACCTCTAAGGTTTAGCTATTGTGATTAGCATCCTTATTGTTGAATGTGCTTCCAAACCAAACCCAAACCTTGAACCTGCTGCCGTCACCTGCACCCTTAGCACATAAGGTCATAATAGATACTCTTGTCTTTTTGGGTTTTGGTCCCAGCGGGTACGGGGTTACTTCACAAATCTCCTCCAAGGTGCAGTGAGTTCAGGCCAGACTCTGCGAGTTTTGCTGGGGTTGTGGCATATTCACACAGTGGTGCCTTTGTTCTCTGGGCCCCGCACTCTTAAATTTCTAAGCACTCTTCCTGCTTGCAGCTACCAGCCATTCTGTTCTCAGCGTGGCCCAGTTCTGTTACAGCTGAGATACTCACACTGTGCAATTCTATACAGATGCTGCTTTGGGTCTGTCTTATTGCTGCTTTTCCTTAAACAAACACAGCATTTTATATTGAAAGTGCTGCACGTGGTAGTTCTTTGTGTATAGAGAACCAGACCAGAATTCAATAGACTTACTCCAGATTTACACTTGCTGTAAATCAGATCAGATTCTGTCCCAGTGTGTCTAGTCTCCTCTTCTTCGAGGCACGGCCCATAAACCCACTCTGAACAAAGAAAAGTAACACTGCTGTAATAAAAAAGCATCAACAAACCTGCCCACCACCCCAAAAGCAACTAACCTCATAATATGGGTTTTCCAAGACTGTACTGTTTTGTTTCCTGGAAAAATATTTGTCCCCGTCTTATAAAAAAGGATCAAGACAGGGAGGTCCATTCTGTCATCAATAAAATATCCACTCTCTTTATTATTAAATGTACACCAGCTCTGGCATCAATTATGGATAAGGAATGTTATTGTCCATGACATTCCAGGCTGGATTCAGAAAGATTGCTTCGTAGCATGACATTTAGAAAACAGCTGCTGTAAGGTAGCCTGTGCCGTCTTTCCCACCAGTTCCCTCTTTCTAGAACAAGCTCCGAGCATCCAGCGAGGGGTGGCAGATAATGTGCCCTTCTAGCTCTCTCTCCTCTAAGAAATTCCAACTGGATGATCATTTTCTAAACTGCCATCCAGAGAGTTGCAGCTGATTAGCGTCGACAAGCTCCACTTGGGAGGCCTGCTTTTTTCTCCACAATGCAGCCGGAACGAACCCAGCACAAAATGGGATGTGCTCAGGGCTGCCACCGTTAATGTGCCAGGGGAGAGAGAGAGGCTGGCTGGCGTTGCGGCATGGGGACGCTCACTTTTAATTGCTCAGAAGATGAAAGGGAGCAGCCCGTGGGCAGTGGCCTCGTGTATCTTGGCAAAGGCTGACGATGAAAGTGGGGGCAGAGCTGACTGCCATCTGCCCTACAGCAGTTCCTGCTGCTTCAGTGCATGGGTGCATCGGGGGGCAGCGGGGCTCAGAGCTTTGAACGCTCTCTCGGTATGTTAATTCTTTAAAGACAAACATTACGTTTCCGTCTCCCGAAAGGGCTGGACAGACGCTCAAAGGAAGGGATTCAGGAATGCCCATGGCTGCACTCTTTAGGGGGGCTCCGGGCACTAATACTGCATTTGGTGAGGCCAGCGGGGGATGCTGCTGCAGAGAGCAGCTGGTGACCTGCTTCACCCCTTCCCAAGGCCATGAAGCCAGTCCCCCCCGGCGCTCCAGTGATGGATCATCTCTGGGGTCTGAGGGACTTTGGAGACAGCACGCAGTCAGCAGTTCTGCCCCTGATTGATCACGTTGGGACTTAGGGAGACCCTGAGCGCTGACACTCGGCAATTCAGGCTACGAGAGCCAGTGCAGCTGGGGGAAGAGGAGTCTGTGCTGAATCGGTGGGCTGGCCTTAGGGAGCCGAGGGGCCCGGGAGGGATCGGGTGCTGTCCTTCTCTCCGGAGGAGGAATGTTAGGTCCTCAAGAGGGAAGATCCTCTAGGAGTTGGAAACAGTGTGTGTGGGGGGGAGTGTCACAGAAACTGGGCATCTGGGGGGAGAATGGGGCTGGAAGGGGCCACAAGCAGAATGTCTGGGGGGCTGGGAGTATGTGGGAGTTGGAATAACATTGCACAGCCCTGACTGGGGCTAGAAAACCCAGCCCAGCTAGGACTGTGCAATATAACTCCCTGTTCCATGGCAGGAGACAGTTCCCCTGGATTCCAGTAGCCACCTGTGGGAACCTTCTGGGTTCAGAACCCAGCCTCCCAAGCCTGCTGGCTGAGCAGGGGCAAGGGTCACAGATGGTGCGACCCTGCGCCACAGCAGCCAGTCACTCTGAGGCTGTTTATGCATCTCTCGTTCTCTGTGTTACTCTCCTTCGAGCTGGAGAGCCGGGAAGAACACCAAGATCTGTCCGTGTGCGGCAGCCAGAAACGAGAATCACCTTTATATCCATGACACCCAAGCCCTGCCTCCTCTGCTGCAGCTGGCAGGGGACACTACAGAGCTAGCACTGGACGGCTGCACTTTTCCATCCCCTCAGCCCCTTTCCTCTGTGGCTCTCAAGAGAAAACAGCCTCCGATACCGACCTGATGTGACCTTGGGCAACTCACTTAACCAGCATCCCCAGTTGTAGAACCGAGCTGCCTTCCTACCGCCCAATGGGAGAGTCACGACTGAATGCATGTGACGCTCTTTGAGACCTGCTGGGGAAGGCTGGAAGTAGGTTGAAAAGGTCTCAGTGCTAAATAATGTCATTAGTGCATTGCTGTAGTAAATAGGAGACACCGCTCTTCTGCAAGAGGGTGTCTTCTGCTTAGAAGCAAACAGACAGGAAGACAGATGAGAAGGCAAGTCGCCGGGCTTCCAGGACAGGCAATCATCCATGGTCAGCTCTTGTCTCCAACCACTCACCATTTGGTTTGCTACTCATCGTGGCTTTGAAATCTTTCGGTATTCAGACGAGGACCCAAGGAAGCAGGGGGTTGGTGTGGTAGCAGAGAGGCAGCCCGCCCTAGCGTTTCACAATCCTCCCAGTTTTCACTGCTAATTACAAAACTCCCAAGTCGGGCTGACCTCGGCGAATTTTGCAATGACATTTACAGACCTGGAGGGTTCTGTGAGGCCGTGTGTCGCTCACTACTGGCTCTGAGGAATGCAGCACCGTGGCCGTGGGGAGTGGGGAGAGAGAAAGGTGGTGTGTTCTCCACTGCCAGCCCCTGTGCAGCCGTGGTGTCTGCGGCCCAGCCATACATGTGTACCGCTTTGTGGGCCGGGCTGGAGGAGCTCGTGAGGTGGCTTCTTGGTTGCATTGGTGAGATCCTAGGTGAGGAGGAACTTCCCTCAGGCCAGCGTGGGGCCCGAGCACCTGGCTGGCTGCTGCGCTCCAGGAAGCAGAGGACCAGGCCAAGCGCATCAGCAGCATGTGGTAGGTTGATGCCCTGGCTCCCTGCCGTGCGCCTTCTCAGCATTTCCCACTCGCTCTTCCCCCAACCCAGCAAGTTCCTTTCCCCTCGCTCCCTGGCCCTCAGAGGCAGAGCGACCCACTCCCCACACATACCATGACAGAAATGTCTAGGGTGTCCCTGCCCTGTGGCACATGAACTGCCTGCGCAGGGAGGGTCACTCGCCATGACGATTCTGAAGGGGTTGGAGGATGGGTTCATGGCCCAAGCCCTAGAGTGTCTCTGCTGGAGCGCGTTAGGTACCTAGAGGACATTAACATAGCCCAGCAGAGTCCACACAGCGCAGTGTGAATCTGGGGTGCCAAATCCCACAGGCAAAATGAGCTGAATACACCAGCACCTCCCGTTAAATGGTTTCAGAAGTGTTTGTGAAGGAGGGAGGCTACAGCCAACATCCAGGTCCACCCTGGTCGAGGCAATTGCCATTCCTGTTACTTCAGGGGGTATCGCCACTGTTGTTCAGACATGCGCCGCAAGGCTTGTGTTAGCCTAAGCCACAACCCATATCTGTGTTTGGCATTGCAGCTTGGGCACTTCTCGCTGCTCCACACGACCTCCCTAAAGCTTCCCTAGTTTTTGTCATACACATCTCTAAAAGAGGAAGGCTGGCCTCTCTGCTGCAGAGAAACAACTGTCCTCACTTGGTGATAAAACCGTCAAGGAGTTTACCCACACTGTTGAAATGTAACTTGATTTAATCCCAGGCCTAGGCGCTGCCTCCTCCCTTTCCCCCTTCGGCAGTCTGGAAGCGACAGTTTCCTGATAAAATATGGATATTGTGCAGCTCCTCAGAATAATTATTATTTTTCTCTCCCTCTCTCCAGATTGAGTATCCAGTTGGCTGTCTGAAGCAGTCATCAGGCACAGACACATCCTCCTCCGAACAGCTGGGAGAACAATTTATAATCAGATTGACCTTGGTAATTAATGGGCTGGTTTATGAGCATGCCACAGCCCTCTGCTGGGTAGGAGAGGTCATCTGAGCTGCTTACAGTTCCTGTCTGTCGCATGCCAGAGCAGAGCAGCGTATTTCGCTCGCCAGCGTGAGCCCTGTTTTTCGAAGCCCAGAATCATGAGCCCTGGGTGTTTGCAGGTATAATGCTCCTAAGTAAATGCAAATCTAGCCATCTAGTTAGATCATCATGTTCTTAGGAATGAGTTGTGACTCCTGACAGTAATCACACGTCGTCTTGGAGTTATAACTGTGCTGCTGCTCCAGAGCAAACTTTCCCCATTAACACAAAAAGGCACATCCAAGTAGGCTGGAAGGACACCCTGAAAGACAGCTGCTCCTGCCACGTGCTTTTCTTGAATACATATAAATCTTTAAGTGATGTTTTGTGCTTCACAGAGTCTCCTATGTACATTGCTCAATTAACAATGAAAAGAAGCAGAGTCTGGAGAGCATGGATTTTACAACTTTTCTACCAAGTGTTTCATGAGCCAAGTCTGCCTGGATGTTCTGCTGTATTAGGCGGAGGACCCTCAATAGCAGCCCAAGAAAGACCCTCTCAAACGAAAGCAAGCTCAAAGAAGATACCTGAGCAAAAGCTGGAATTGCCATGAACCCACCACTTAGGGTCGGAGCCATCAGAGAAATTCCCTCTGGGACCCTGAGTTTGTAATTAGAATAGAAAGTAAAGTTAAAATGACCCTACAAACCGGAGTCTCTGAGGCTGATTTTCCTCTCATTTAGCCTCGTGTGTATCTGGAGTAAGTCAATGAAATTGCCCAGGAGGCTGGAGGCAGTGCCAGAAGCAGGGAGTTTTCGGCATCAAGTATTGGCTTGCTGAGGAACATAGAGCCTATTGCATTCTACAAGGAGGGTTGCTTATCTGAGCGCAGTGACAATTTCTCTTAGTCGTGAACACACTTATTCCACACTGGCTTTGCCCAGGCTTGAGAGGCATAGATCCATTTCTCCAGAGGTGGCTTGAATATTCCCTAGAGCTTCATTGTTCATCAGGTATGATGGAGCCTAGTTCTGTCCTGGATGGGGAAGTGATTAATGGCATCTGGATTCAAGTTTGCTTCTGGGGAAGCCCTTTTCTTGTACAGCTGACCTATTCTATGCAGTGAGATGGGAGCTCCTTGCTTGGGTCCAGCATCAGGATTACACCATCTGGGCTAATTAGCTGGGTAACGATGTGGAATATAACTAGTGGCTGTGATTTTGCAGCTGTGATGGCTGGGGGGCGCAGAAGAGGCCCTTGCTTCCATTGCTGCTGTGCTGTAGTCCTGCGGGAAATCTCTGGGTTGGAGGTGGACAGATTTGGAGTGAGTTTTGGGCCAACAGATTCCTAGACACCTGCCTATGCAGTTCATTTGAGATAGCTTGTCGCTCGATGAACCACAGTAATCGTTGCAGTTGACACAGGGCCAAAGGGCAGTTTGGGGGTAAGGCACTGACAGTTGTGGTATTTCTACCAGTTCATTGGCCCCTTGGACGTGCTGTTAGGTGATTTGCCTACCTCGGCCCAATCGCCAGGCTGGCTGAGGAAGGGAGAAGGCATTTCTCACCTCTGTTTTCTCTATGTGTCTGAAGTAGTGATGAGCTCAGCAGGTGAAGCTGCACATGTCCCACTCTATACATGTTGCCTCCTCAAAGAATCCCATTTTACAGCAGAGAAGCACAAATCGTTTCTGTTAAAATAGGTCCAGTTCAAGCCCTTTTCTGTCCTTCAAACTCAATGTTTTCAGAGGTTTTAAAAGCCGCTTTTCCCTTCATATTTTCCCCGTGTCTCCTCTCTGCCTCTTTTCATTCCAGGCTAGAGGGGACAAATATAGAAATTCTAGGAGAGGCTGTTCTCACAGCGTTCCTGACGTGACAGAAGCCAGTAAGTGTTGCTAGTTCCTGCAGGAGCCTGCCTCTGGGAGATTTGTAGCCTGGACCCTTTTCAGTGTGGCAGGATCAGTTTCCGAAGGTCTAGATTTTCTCTAAATGGAATCATTCGGCCAGGGCAAATTTTAGGCTGGGGTTCTGGATGCAATGTGACATGAATGACATGAATGTTCAGCAGCTTTCCTCCTTGTTGGACTGAACCCCCTTCTGCGGGACCCTGAGAGATGCTATGAATCCATGACATGCATCTCTGCCCTCTTTCTTCATAGCATGGCTATAGTCTGTAATCACCGGGAGTCTGTCTGCCATGGGAGTCTGGTTGTGTCCCTTTTGTGACCATGTTTTATAGGGCTGGACCCACTTGTGAGGCTCTTGGGGCCCCTCGTAGGAAAGTGTGAACTCCTGACGCCTTCCTTCCTTCTTTCCTTTCTATTTCCTCAGGGGTGGTGGGGAATCAGCCAGCCAGGGTGTGAGCTGAATGATCAATAGCATTTTACTAACTGGTCACCCGGGGGGTTGTGAATGAACTGTCGCTCTACAGCAAACCCTAGTGTTGGAGGGTGTTTACACAGTAGTGGCTTGTGCCCCACAGTAAAACACCAGCCTAGCAAAGGCCTATTGCCTCGTGTGATAACCAGACGTTTTCTGCTTCCATCCGTTAGCCCTAGATACTGGTGTTTTTATATTACCGTAGTAGTCTCCATCTGAAGCGTGTGTGCAGTGGGTGACCGTACAGGCTGGTTCTGGTCTTTACCTTATGCATATTGCTGAGGGGGGTCAGCTGGCTGTGGGGGCTCAAGTTGGGCCTCCGAAAATTGAGACCCCTGTGATTAGTAGGCCCCTTAGCCTACTGGCCTACTTAGTGCCTGGGTCGGTAATTCTGTTTAGTGAAAAGTTTTTATTGTTTTAGTGCTGTAAATTGTTTTCGTTCTGCATTAGAATTAAAAGGAGACCTTTTGAAATTTTCTACCTCCCCCGTCCAAACCAAACCACCCAAGCCCCAAGAGCCCAAACCACCCAAGCCCCAGAATAGCCAAATGGGTAGGGCACTTCTGCAGGATGTTGGTGGCCCAGGTTCAATTTTCTACTCCGTTTGATGCCCACCAGAGATTTGAATGTGGGCCTCCCATGTGCCCGTTGAGTAGCCGAATGAGTTGGCCGTCCTGCGGTCTCTCTGTTTTTGACCAGAAATTCCATCCTGGACCCCAGAAAACTTCCTGAGAAAAGTTTTGAGAAAACCGATACATTTCCATGAAAAGTTTCCAGTTTCGATGAGCTGGTGCTTTCTCCCCCCACCCAAAAAAAAAAAAAATCTTCAAAAAATTCTCAACCAGCTGCATTAGTGACCTGCTGATGGTCACCCAGCAAGATTGTGGCAGAGCCAG
The DNA here is from genome assembly GCA_007922155.1 of Mesoclemmys tuberculata. Taxonomy (NCBI): domain Eukaryota; kingdom Metazoa; phylum Chordata; order Testudines; family Chelidae; genus Mesoclemmys; species Mesoclemmys tuberculata. The sequence continues at coordinate 4,348,871 of ML675625.1, forward strand.
GAACATCCTTGATGGACCCTCAGTCTACGCGACCACATGCACATGCTCCCTACTGTGTTACTTGAAACAAGATTTAAGATAAAGGCATTTGTGCATTTTAGTAATGAACCTTCAGTGATTCCAGATGCCCCTGTTTCCTGCTCAAATTATAGGGGTTTTGCTCTGTTGATTGAACAGTGCGGGCCAGGTTTTGATCTCAGCTACACTTGTGTCAATCTGGAGTAACTTCATTGAAGTCAGGAAAGCAGGGTTTAAAAACTTAAAATACATCCAAACGATGGCTCTGTGTGTGAGTGAGAGAGAGAGAGATGGACCTTTATGCATGTGGTACTGCCAGAGAGTCTCCAGAGACACTGCTACCAATTATATTTTCATGAGGAGCTCATACCTGTTGTTAAAGTTGGTCCAAGTAACGTGTGTTCAAAGGCTTAAATTTCACCTCCTATACTAAATCCTAAATCTGCTTAATAAATAGTGGGAGATCTGTCCGGAGAACTAAATCTGTTTGCTCTTACTATTGTCTGGTCTGAGATGATGATGTCCTTCACATGACGTTTGAATCAGAGCAGGAATGAATCCCATTCACAAGGTCAAGTCAATTTTCCTGGTTTTCAATTTGTTGCATCTTCCAGAGAAGTGATTTTTATATGTAGAGAAACCATGGGCCAGTTTTTCCAAAGAGCTCAGCTCCCCGTCAGACACCTGAATGGGGGCCAGCTTTTCAAACAGGCTCATCCCCCAGAGCTCTCACCGTGGCCCTGAAGTCCAGATTTTCAAAAGGGTTCAGCACCCGTCACACACCCACCATGCTGAACTCTTCTGAAAATCTGTCCCCTCTAGTTCCAGGTGCAGAGGGGCCACATGACATACAAAGAGCAAGAAAAATCTAATAATACATGCACTTCCATGGCTCTTTATATCCAAATGTCTCACAGAGTTTGGCAGAGGTGGGGATTTTCTCCATTTTACAACCTGGCTGGTTGCTCAAGCCTCTTCTGGGTGTCCAAACCTCACTGCTGTGTAGTATTATCCTGTCCACTGCTTTTCTTCTTGTTTCTAAATGTCACCCATTCAAAGATGCTGAAGACCCACCAGGAATCCTCTCTTGGGTCCCTGGGTCCTCCTGGGACAGTCCCTTGCCACCTATCCAGATAGGAGAGCTCAAGAAAGAGATTCAGCAAAGGGAGATGATCATTGACTTTTCAAAGTGTTATTAAAATAGCGCTTTCCATTCTGAGCATGAATCTTCAAGAATGGAACGTGAGAGACTCCAGGCTTCATAGACCTTGTTCAGAGGGTGAGGGAGACTGCAGATAGACAGGCTGGAACACCAAAAGAAGCTTGGCCCTGCCCCCGCTCATCTTAATGCAGCGTTAATTGTGAAACCCCCCGATGACAGTTTAGATGACGATATTGTTGGTTATTCCAGAGACGATCGTTTTAGCTGCAACGTTAGTGACGCTGGGTTTACGCGGAGCATGGGATTAGAGGAAAGGACTGGATAGAGCGCACACACCAGTTTGTCCCAGGTCTGGCTCCTTGGCAAAACTGCTCTTTTGACACACATCCCCTTTTCCATTTTGACACACATCCCCTTTTCCATTTCTGATCTGCACAGAAGCCTCTGGAGATCCAGGGACAATGGTAGAGCTAATGGACAGCTTGGGGGAGAGGGTCTCTCCCTACCCCTTCTGCTCTTTATCCATTCAAGCCCTTTTCCTTCCTTCAATGCCAGGGGGCCTGTTCCCCTGCTTCCCCTGTCCATGACTTTGTTTTAGTCCCGGTTGTAATATCAATATGTTTGTAGTGGCTATTCTGTGCCTGCCCTGGCTCCTCCATTGGTCTGTGCTGCTGAAATGCTGCAGCCACAAGTGGGAAGAAGCAAGAGCTCTACGTTTTGCTGCAGGCTATTAGCACGCTTGGAGGAGGCCTTTTAGCCAGAGTCCTTGAGAAATCATATTCCTTTATTGCAGCCCTATATTATTGATGTCATGCCTGCTCCCCTGTTTGGACCACATTAGGTTAATCTAAAACACTAATTGATTTTGGGAATAGCCCGCTTGAGCCTTTTCCGTCACCTCTTTGGGCATCGGTAATTTCTTGAGAGGTGGGAGGGTCTTTTAATGGAGACGTTCCTCTTTTCCCCTTGTTCGCCCAGCTCCTTCGAGAGGAGGTGGATGGGAACATGCAACTTGGGGGGGGAGGGGTCCAGCTATGCCACGAGACAGAACCTGTTTGAATCTCCTCTTCCTTGTCCTCCTCGCTGTTCACACCAGGGGTTTGTGACTTGGGCTTCTCAGCGGTATCCATGGTGGTATGTGGGGTGGCGGAAGGGGTCTCTGCCAAGCACGGCATGCTGCTCTTTGTGAAAGCAGGAGATCTGTGGCGCAACTCGGAGTGTGTGGATGGACTGCTGGCGTTCCACTATGCCTGCCGCAGTCCTTTTGCTGCCATGTGGCACACCTAGTGTTACCTGTCAGACCCCATCTCCTGCATTCCGTGCGCTGTCTACTTGCAGATGTCCACGTTTCTACAGCTGGTCTGTAGCTATGCCCGCACGGTTAGCCTCTCCACAGACCCAGCAGATCCAATGCCTCCTGTCTACACCAAGCCAGAGTGTGTCTGGAGCGTCTAGCCAGCATGGTCAGCTGAGCAGCTGCATACAGCAGCGGAGGGCTGCTAGGGGCATTCGCCAAGCTGGACAATCAGGAAAAGGCATTAAAAAAATTCCCAGGGTTTTAAAGGGCTGGGTGGCTTCCAGTCTCCGTGTCAGGCATTGTGGGACAGCAGCTGGAGGATTGTTAGCATTGACAGAATTCATGCAGTGTCTACACTTGTGCTGTGTCAGCCTCAGTACATGGACCCTGGCTCAACACCGCTCGGCGTGGCGGTGTCGCTATGTTGCTGTAACAGGGTGCTTACATCGGTGGGAGACAAATTGAAGTGTGGATACATGCACAACTAGGTCGATGCAAGGCTGCTTACATCAACCTCACTTTGTATTGTAGACTGGGTTAGGGGCCTAACTCCCACGGAAGTCAAAAGGAGTTAGGATCCAGATTCTTAAATGTTTTTAGGTGCCTGATTCACATTGAAATCAGCTCACTTAAATACTTTATCTCAATAATCATACTATCTAGCTTTGATATAGCACTCATTAGTCATAGGTCTCAAAACACTTAACAGGAGGTCAGTAACATTATCTGTTTTATAGATAGGGAAACTGAGGCATAGAGCAGGGATGTGACTTGCCCAAAGTCTCCCAGCAGGCCAGTGGGAGAGCTGGGTCTAGAACCCAGGCTTCCTGATTCCCATCCAGTGTTCTATCTGCAGGTACCCAGCTGCATTTTTAGGGGCCTAAATAGCTTTGCAAATCTGGTCCTTACGCATTTTTGGAAACTTTATGGTAAGCGCTTCACTTTAGTTTGAAATTTTTGGTCCTAGTGTCCGGCAATGCATTTTTCCTGTGTTTGTAAAATTAATAATAATATTTGTAAATTACTGTTGGCATTGTTAGCTCTCCCACTCCTCTCCCCACTGCTCAAAGATTAGAAGGTGAAAATATACCCTCCCGGTTCTTAATTGCCTATTCCAGTAAGCGGAGTAATTACACAGATAAATGAACAGGTTTAAAAACTGTAGGTAAAATGAAATGGAAATTTAAATGCATTGAACTTTTGTGGTGTTTGAATAATTCAGTAAGCGCTTGAGTTGCTAGATGTTCTCCAGGACAGTATTTTGCATAGGGTGGAGTGGGCTGCACAGCCAGTGACCATGCGAGGTTTCTGCCTTCATCTTCATTTCGTCTTTGCAGTGGTTTTGTCCTAAGATGTGTAAGGTTCACGATTTCTTTGATATGTGATGGTTTTGCTGCCAAATATGGATACAGAGCTGCCCCTTCTCTCAGCTCCTTCTGGGACTGAGCAATGCCCTTCCTCCAGCGATACTACCCCCTTGTAGGAATTTACAGACAGCCCTTGGGCTTCTGCTTCCAGACTCCTTAAATATGCCCCCAGAGTCTCTCTGAACCTTCCATCAGTTTTGCTGTTATCTTGTGTTTTCTTGTTTGCTGGGATTGGGGGACCAGCACAAAGTAACCCACGTGACCTGCAGAGAGACATGAGTGCCCCCATAATCTGTCATATGGAGAAAGACACACAGCTCTCCCACTCAGGACTGGCAACTTGCTGCTTTTGGTGAATAAAGCAAATACTTCCCGCATGAGGATTATGAGAGGCAGAGCAATGAGCTGAGGATCTGCAGAGGGGCCTTGAGGCTATGGAATATTTCAGGGGAGGTTTTATTCTACCACTCTTAATCTCTCCTTGGAGCCACTCCTTCTGGCTGAATCTGGTCTCCTCTCTGTGGGCCCTGGTCCAGGAACACTGCTGGCAGTTCTGCCCTGGGAAGAAGCAGGGAAAGTGCTGGGGGCCGTGGTACTGTTAGACTGAGGTTTGAACCTTGCTGATGGTCACAATAAGGGGAATTCTCAGAAAGCCCGTTTACAGTAAAGCTCTGGCACCCTCTCCGATGCACGATGGAGCTATGCGGGGACTCCCTCTGCCAGAGCGTTTGAGAGTGGAGCAGGTGAGACCCTTGGATCTGTGACTATGTAGATCCATCTGCCATTCTTCCTCATGGGGAGGAGGGAGTGCAATTAGTAGTGGGGGCTGCTCCAGCTTGGAGGCTCCAGTACCAACCATGGAGTGACTCTACTGCTAGTCAGTAGGCTGTGAGGATCCCCCTTCCACAGCTTGTTCAGAGATCCCCATTGTGCACACAGCTCAGCCACCCCAGCAACCGGCATGTGGATTTGGCTAGCAGGTCTTGAAGAAATGCCTCTTGACTTCAGTGGGAGACTGTCTGATAAGCATCGAATAAGGACATGGCCCCAGCTGGGAGATAAATGTCCTTATGCCAGTGCAGTGCAAATCAGTGGCCAAAGGGCTTAGCAGTGAGAACTCCAGGGCTGTGAAACCAAATGCCCCTCTCCTCCTGGTCCTGCCCCTCTTAGTTAAATGACTCCCCTGCCAGCCCATCAGCGCAGGGCAGTGAGTGGGCAGTGGCTGGCGGGCAGTGGGGTTACCAAGCAGTCACACCACCGCCCTTCCTCCTGCAGTGTTTTGAAGCTGGCTGCCGCAGGCTGGGAATGCATTTGCGACTGGGGCTGTGTTGTGTTATGAGTGGGAACCATGCACGAAATGGGGTGGCCGGTATCACGTCAAAGATTGAACTACACCAGCTGGGATGCTGGGGCAGGGAAAGTGAGATCCTTCGTCACCGGTAATCCTTCCGCTCCAGGAACTTTGGCCAAATCAAGAACATTAATTCTTCCCAACCCTTTTTAATAGGGTTTCATTGGTCTCTTTCCCATTGCCTTGCATGAAGCACTGGAACAGGTTACCTAGGGAGGTGGTGGAATCTCCATCCTTATAGGTCTTTAAGGCCCAGCTTGATAAAGCCCTGGCTGGGATGATTTAGTTGGGGTTGGTCCTGCTTTAAGCAGGGGGTTGGACTAGATACCTCCTGAGGTCCTGTCCAGCCCTCATCTTCTATCAGATTAGTTTTATGGCCTTTGCTACACAACAGCAATGAGAGTCTACATTTCTCGTAATCTGAGCCAAACTGAAATGGCTACTGGGAAAAGCCCTAGAGAGGTTGTGACAGCTGCCCTCTTAGCAAACGCACTGGGGATAGAAGTGGGAGACCTCCAGAGCTAAAACCGTGCGCTGCAACAGCTTGAACTGAAAAGCCAAGCCTATCTATCTGGGCCAGTGCATAAAGTGAGAGACCCAGTGAAAATAAAATTAAAAAATGGAGCCAGCTGGCTGAGTGGCTCACTTGAAGCATTGCCTTAGCAAAGTTGCTGCTCCCAGTTTATGAGACATCCGCTCGCCCCTGCCCACCACTCTTTTCAGACCACGTTAAGCATTGGCCAGGGGCTGTAACAAATATCCTCTGTGGATCAGGCAGAAAGGGAAACTTGTGACACACACTCACCAGTGGATTACAAGGTCACTTTGTGACTGAGGTCAAGAGGGGGAGACTAACTCAATCCAAAACCTTTGCCAGCTTCTTGTGGGTGTCTGCCTGTAATGGAACCTTCCATGATGACCTGGTTGTGGGTGTTACCCGAGCATCCAGGAGGCAGGTGGTTTGTGTCCTTGTAGATGTCTCCACTTTTATTTATCTCCAAGTTCAGAGAGAACCAGGTCATGCCAGAGAGCAGTCGGAGAGGGAGATGAATGGAAAGATGGAGGGAGGGATGAATGCAGAAGTAGAGAGGGAGACAGATGGGGGAGGCTGAGAGTTCGAGAGAGGTGAAGACAGAGATAGGAAAGAGAGAAGAATGTGCTAGTGAGTCATACAATAAAGGATTTAGGACACTTGCCTAGGATGGCTGGATGAGCGCTGAGCTGGGCTTCTCAAAGAAGTGGCAATAAAAGCTTTACAACCCCCCGCATTGCCCCATTTTATGTGTTATTTATGCCATGTGTTTTGCTCAGCCTTTGTCCTTTTTCCAGCCTCTCTTGACTTGTGCTCCATTTAAGTGCATTAGTTGCTAAGGAGAATAATCAAGTGGCCGGACTAGGCAGAAAGTGGCAGCCGCTGTAAATGCAGCACTCAGCAAACATGGGGAAGGAGCTCTGGAGGAATTCCGGGTCTGCGGCGGCCCTGGACTGAAATGGCGGGACCTGAACTTAGCATAAGAAAGTGCCAGAGCCGGAACTCTGAGGACGTTGAGGCAGGATCAGAATTTTATGGCTGGGGCCCATGCGAAGTACCTGGGTTTGGAATAAAGGAGTTACGCGGCAGCTGTTTCCATTCATGATTACGTGTGTGTGTGCGCGCACATATATATTGTGACAGGGTCGGCCTAGATGGCTACCGGAGAGGGCTAACAGGCCAATACATCAGCCCCGGGCTCAGCAAGTCCCTTTTCCCTTGGTAGCTGAGCAGGGGTTACTCCAGGTTAATTAACACACCTGGAGCCAATCAAGGCCCCACCCAGGACTTGTTAAATCCTCCCCTCCAGAGCGGGTGTGGCTGGAGTGAGGCAAGCTACCAGAGTGTGTGAACAGGCAAGACACTGTCAGGAAGCAGGAGGGTTACAGAGAAGGAGCAGAACGCTGGCAGGAGGGAACCTGCAGTACAAAGACTGGGGGAGAGAAAAACCCTGCCCGAAGAGGGGAAAAAACCTTTCCCAGGCCTGGAGACCTAAGGAAGAGACCCTGGCAGAAGGGGAAGATAGAACTGGACATCTGGTTCGGCACCACCACTCCCAGTGGGGCTGTCAGGGCTCAAGAACCTTCTCTTACAAGGAAGCCAGGAGGGGCCCCTGTCCGAGCAGGGTGTGGACATTACGTCAAGGGGCATGGGGCATTAACCCAGCAAAGCTAGCAGCTTTCCTGAAGCCACAGCATGAGGCTGCTACTTGTAGGGTCCCTGGGTTGGGGCCCGGAGTTGAGGGTGGAACTGGGCTCCCCACCCGCTATCAGCCATTCACGGGAGAGGCAAGAACCCCAGTGAAGAAGCAAGGGACAGTGAGAACCAGAGGCAGGACCAGGACCTGGCAGGAAGTGGACATCTTAGAGCAGCCATATTACCCTCCCCCACCACAAGCGGGTGGAAGAACACTAAGGGGTGAAGCAGTTCCTTGACCTACTGCTAGAAGGAAGTGCTGGACTCACAGAGGGAGAGGGAGAGGAAGAGCTTTGCCAGTGCTTTCTATTGTTAAAACAGACAAGCCTTTGTTTTCACATGATCATTTCCTCAGCAGTCCTGGTCTCAGACTGACTTTTCCATGCTTAGCCTCAGCCCAGAGATAAACTTGCTATAGAAATCATGGGAAAAATCCCACCAGCCATGTTTGAAGAGAGGCAAAAATTGGGACAAATACATTTCCCTCATTTTACGTAATTTTTAACAGAATTTTTTTCCCACCCATAAATAATTTAACAGCAAATGAACATGAATATTTGAAATGATGCAGCTGGCTAGTCCTCATTGAGGCTCTTCATTATTTGTTGGGGAAAAAAGGAATAATAAATAATCTTGAGTTATAAGCATTAAACAACTGAGTGTTGTGCATGCGGAGCACTTGTTTTGCTAATGATGGGAGCTGCAAAGGTAGCTTCAGTGTGCTGGCGTGAAACCTGCAAAGTCAATGGGAGCTATGCACCACCCACGAGACACTCAGCAGCACACAGGACATGGCACCAGGTGTGCATGGTAGCTAATAACTCTGTAAGAAGTGTATAAATTTCAGTGCAGGAGCATATTTGAATCTCTGTGCTCTCCTTAGTGTAGGGATTTCTCCCTGCTAAACACTGTTGGCTCTCTAGCTACGCCAAAAGGGCTGGGGCTGGGGAAAGGTGAATTCATAATCCTTCCCTATAGCTGGCCAGCCAGCTACATAAGGGAGCACCAGCTGTGCCCCTTTTAGTGAGGGTGTCGTGGCAGTGCTTAATTTGTGCTGGGGTTGGCCACGTCAGTTATGAAAGTAAAACAACTGCTTGAGCTCCAGCACCTAATTCTTGAATCTCAGCCCCTCTTTCATTACAAACCAAGCACTGCACAGCAAGCGTGCATTACTTGGATGTTGGGGAGCTCAGAGCCACTGGGGCCTGGTCTACCCTTAAAAATGAGATCGGCCTGGCTATGTCACTCGGGGTTGTGAAAAATGTTGCACCTTGTGTACCATAGTTAGGTTGACCCAACTGCTGGTGTAGATGTGGCTCAGTCAACAGAAGAGTTCTTCCATCAACCTAGCTGCCACCTCTTGGAGAGATGGATTAACCACGCGGACAGAAAAACCCCTTCTCTCGACATATGCTGGGTCTACAGCTGCAGCAAAGTCATTGTGCCTTCCTGGGACACAGCCCCTTCCAGAGTTCCCACTGGGGCAGCGAGCGCTTTGCTGTCCTCTTCTCCTCCAGTGCTAGGAGGCACAACGTGGCCCTCGTATATGGCGGTCTGTATGACTCCATGTATCTCAGAGTGATATGGGAGTTGCAAGGGAAAAGCATGGTTTAGTGGTTAAGACACTGGACAGGGACTCAGGGTTCAGGTCCTGGTTTAATCACAGACTCCCTGTCTGAGCTTGCACGAGTCACCTAGGCCCAGCTCCTCGAAGGTGTTCAGATAGAAATCAATGGGAGTTAGATACCCATATGCCTCCAAGGAGCTGGGTCTTAGTCTCTCTGTTCCTTAACTTCCCTGGGCTGTTTAGATTATAAGATCTTGCAGCAGAGTCTCTCTCTCCCAATATGCTTGTACAGAGCCTACCATCTTGCTGCTATTTAACACTACTAATACTAGCGTGTGCAACATGAGATGACTGAATTGTTACCGTGCGACACACTTAGCGCTCCGTTTCCCACCTTCAGAGCGTCACATTCTTGCCATTAATATCACGCTATTCAGCAGCCACAGATCCCAGGGCAAACGTTAAAGTTGTCTAATCAGACACGTGTTTTCTAACAGGAAATGCCGACACCTTTCCTGCAGAACTAAGAGGTGGTTCATGAGATGGGTTTTTTTTTTCCCCTTGGTGTAGCCATCTGTCACTTCTTCCTAATTAATGCTAGATTTGATATGATAATTAGATTTGACTTTTGCTAATTATTTACAAAAATGTTTTGGATAATTGTCATAATTTTGCACAAAAGTGATAACCGGTGGCCCTCTGCCAGGTGGTAATTCTTAGTGTGATGAGCTAATCAGTGCAGCAGGCCTCAAGGGGGATTTTGGTGAGGAGAACTGTCTAGAAGTTAATTATTTCCACTGGAATTTATTTTGGCTGATCATCTGAGCTAGTTGTAAAGAAGAGATTTGTCCAAGTTGCCCCCTCTGTCTTGTCACTAAGAGTGAAGGGGACTCTTCCAAGCCTTTTAGTTGTGGCATGTGGGAACAGAGCTTCCTCCGTGATATATCTCCTCTTCTTCTACACACTCTGTTCTCATGGCAGGTGGTGGGCCACTCTGAAGGGTGGGTACCCGGGTCAGCCCCTTTAGATAAGCAGTCACTTCCTTTTCGTGCGGCTTTATGACAACAAAGGTGAAAAGCCAATAATGGTCCTAGTGTTGGATTTGGTGCTGTGTGTTGTCATAGTTAGCAGACAGGATGAGTGCTCTGGACTGGTCAGAATGCAGCCCCAAACGCCATGTGATGTAAGGGTTCTACAATACAGCCGTGTGGCCCGCAGTCCACAAGTCCCAGCACGCAATGATCTGCCTTGATTCAAGTGGTCATGTTGCTCAGATCTAGGTGAAGCACTACATGCTGGGATCTGTGGTTTCTGTGTGTTGCACTGCTATATTATAGGCAAAGGTGGCAGCAAATTGCTTCACTTTATGTAAACCGGGGATGACTCTCAGGTTCCTGGCAAGATATCAGTGCCAAATATGGGGTATCCCTTCATGTGACTATTAGAGAACATAAGTGTGTAATCACAGGTTTGCCACTTCAGTTTGTTAGGGAGAAGGGCACAACAACACGTTCAGTAATTCAGGTAGTGAGAGCTGCTCTGCAAATGCTAGACCTACAGAAACAAACGCCAGAGATGGCTAGGTAATGTGACTGCCACATTTCGGTGTGCGTCTGATGGCCCTTATTTAAACTGAGATGGATTGACAGCCAGCCACTCTATTTTGATCTGCTTGGCTTATGCTTGCTGACAGTGGTGTGGGACCTGTCAGGTACCAGGTGCTAATCTGCATGGGCAAAAGAGAACATTCCACAGAAATGAAGAAGGGGTGTGAAGAAGTGGAAGGTGGAACAGAGCCCAGATGGCGTGAAGGGGCCTGACTCAAACCAGCGAAGATAGTTAATGGCTTTTCTGTGTTAGCGTGGCTGTTAATGCCAGTTTTCTTTGGGATGCAAAGTGTGAGCTGTTAGTCGACGGTGAGCACTCTCCCATGATGGAAAATAGAGGATGTTGTGACTGGCTTTCAGGAGTGTGATGAAGGGGCAGAGAGACTAAATAAAATGTGCAAATGACACACAGAGACACACAGTCACACTCTGAAAGGGACTTGTGCACACACAGAGACGAGATTCTACTTAGTTTGCTCTCATCGACTCCATTGAATCCCATAGAGCCTGATTCTCCTCTCAAATCAGTGTAAATCAGAGGTAACCCCATTGAAATCAGTGGGATTACACTGGGTGTAAATGTGAAGTGAGTGTGATCCTATATGTTGAATACTAGGAAACTTACCTAAAAAGTTTAACCATCTCTGAGTGGCACAATATGAATTGCAGATAAGAGTTGGTAAAAGGAATAACAGATTCCTTAACAGGAATAAAAGATAAGAGGAATAACAGCTACAAATCAATAAAATAAAATAAAAATGGATAAAGGAAGAAAGAGGAAGATTAGAGGGCAGGCCCTCAGCTGGTGCGACCTGCCATACTTTGCACTGAAGTCAATGGAGCTACGATAACCCACACCAGTAGGAAAGCTCCCCCAGTGGTGCAGAAAGAAGAAAATGCTTAGGACATGGCAGACATAGAGAGAGATTGGGAGAAGAGAAAAGGTTTAGGGGGAAGAAGAGCAAAGGAAACAGGTGGCCTGGAACTGTAACTAACCCAGAGGAGATGTTAGTGACCGTGGTCAAGAAATTTTACGTCCCAGAGCAGATGGCAGCATCCAGTGGGCTCTAGCAAATCTGCCTGTTGTCATCTCGCACGGGGCGCTTTCAGCGCACAAGCTCTTTTCTGCTTCTGGGATCTCTGTGAATAAAGCTGCTTCCTGTGAAGATCTCCCCAGCGAGGTTGGTCTCTTATGCTGTTTAGCCAGGGGTTGTATGAACAGGATTTCAGAGACCCGCCCACAAACGCTGTCTGCACCCTGGAAAGCATGTGCATTGTTCCTGAGTCTTCCAAGCCACATGTACACTCGGAGCTGGAGGGGTCATTTCCAGCTCAGATAGATATATGTGTGCTAGCTTGGATCAAGCTAGCAGCTAAAAACAGCAAGCAGCATAGCCACAGCAGTGCAGGCGTTGGGACAGACTACCCGCCCTGGGTACAACCCATCTGGGACCTTAGGTTCTGACTCGGGACGCCTAGTCTGCCTGCTACTTGCGCTGCTGTGGAGTCTTAAATTCAGCAGCCAAAAATTAGGCAGTCAATCATCAGACACTGTTGAACTAGTTGGCTTGTGTTTTCTACCAAGCTGGCGACTATAGAGCCGCAAGGCTTGGGAGCTATCGCAGAGAGATCTGACACACTGCCCAAGAGATCAGAGAGACACAAGGGTCCACAGAGTGAAAATCAGCTCATGGCAAGAGACTTTAGGGATCAGCCAGGAGCATCAGAGGGAGTGCTCTAAACTAGGGGTCCCTTATACCAGCAGGTGAGACTCCAGGGAGCTTGGCTGAAAACAATCCCATTAAGGCAAGTCCTATTCAGAGCTCCCCCACCCCCTCAAAGCCACAATAACGAGGGCCGTTTTCATCTAGAGATAAAACACTAAAGCCTGTGAGAGCAGGTCGCATTTGCAGAACTGTGCTTTGAAAGGAGGAGCAGGTGTGTGAATCCTCGAGTTATGGAAGAAACCCCTATCTATGGAAAGATGTGAGTAATAAACACGGCCTTAGGGCACGCACAGAGCAGCTGTGACAGACACATCCAAAATGTCACCCGCACAGAGAGTGTCTGGCATTTCAAAGTAATGACATTTGAACAAGTTGCGAAAGCAACAGTCGTTTGCAGTTTGGGAGGGAAGGGGAGGAACGGTGCAGGGGCAGGGTAGCTGTTGGTGCTGCCAGCAACATGCCGGGGCCAAGGTTTTGGCTGTGAGGAATGATTGTGGGTGACCCGGCTAGAGCACTTCAGAGGGCTCTGTGTGTGGGGGGGATCAGGCACCTTTCAGGTGTCTCAAGTCACTTTTGCAAGTGTAAAGCTGGGTATCAAAACAAGCAGCTGGGCTGCCTCTGGGGCAAAGGGGTGCGGGTGTGAGGCCAGCCAGTGAAATGGAAAGGAGAGAGAGTGTGGGGAAAGTGAAGAATCAGACAAAACAAGGAGAAAGAAAGAAACAGTTCAATAATCCCAGGGAACAGTAAAAGCCATTTATTTATTCCAGCCAACACTCCGGGGAGCAGACAGCTCTGGGGATGGCATCGAGGACACACACAACCTTTTACATCCAGGTCCTGCTGTGCGTCTCCCTGCCCAGTTTTACTCTAGTCTAACTCCACTGACTTTCGGGGAGTGAATCCCAGCGTACCCCAGGGAAGTGAGAGGAGAAGGAGGGAAGGGCTGCTAGTGAACAAATGTTGTTACCATCCGATGACCCTGCCATGGCCCATCTGTGAAATGAGTTTGGTGGGCTCTGTTCAGCTCGCTGCAAACAGTGTCCCCTGATCAACCAACGAGCTGTCCCCATTGCCACTGGCCGTCTCCTCAGAGCGGCTACAGCTCAGTGAGCCGGAGAGACACAGTGCTCTCCCCCAGTGGTGGCTCTTCTAGGTCAAGTTTGAGGCACACGGGGAGGCCGGCCCAGCTTCTCTCCTGTTCTGACTGCGCTGTCACAGCCGGGACAGCATTGCTCGGGGCTCTCAGAAGGACTCAGCTGCCCTCAGTTTCCAATACTCTGGTCCAACCAATGCCATGGCACGTCATGCTGTGCCCCTCAGGGTGAGGCCAGTGCATTTATGGGCTTTCTTTCCATGAGGGCAGATGAAACAGCTTCACCTCTCGAGGAGCAAGGACCTCGGGGGCAGCCTCTGCTGGGCAGCCTGGTGTGCTGCGTGAAGGGAGCGGAGCTCTTTCCCAAGCAGCTCCCATCATTGTTACAGGGCAGCCTCTGAAATTTGTGGGAGCATTTCAGTCTGACAGGCTCCCAACTGCTCTGGGGAGCCTGTAGAGCTCATAAAGCCAGACAAGCGGCCGCAATTTCACCTGCAGCCAGACTGTGAACAAGCAGGAGTGCTTTCCCCTGCGTCTCCCAACATTGCTCTATCCTTCCCCATGGAAATAATTACGGAGGTATCGGAGGAGTATATGTGTGAGGTATCAGGCTAGTCAGAGGGAGAAGCGTTGGGTCACAGACAGCTGAAACCACACCGGGAGGTACGGCAGGGTTCCTGACTTCCTTAAACGGCCAGGTGGGGGCACCGCTAGTCAGTAACTAAGAACCCAGGTTGTTGGAAGCCACTGCACCCAAAGCAGAGTTTGAAGATGGGGACTTCTGAGGATGACTAGCTGCTCTTAGTGGTATGACAACTTATGATACCCCTTATAATCATAACAATGAAAGACACCCAACTGTAATTACATTGCTTAATTACAGCCAAATTTCTTCAAATGTGCCTACTCCAGGGTTTCCAGTGAGCATTCACTCTATGGAACATTTGAAGGGGGAGCAAACAAATTTCGTTTGCTAAAAGAAGAAAAAAATGGCAATATATGCAAAAACCATAATTCTAACTCGCAAACTAATTCATTAACTCAGAAAATTAAGTCTCTATTCACAAGATCTTGTGCGGTAAATTTGAAGAAGACATGAACTCTTCATACAAAACACAGAGGTTGAATCCATGTGTTAACTGAAAATCTTAGAGACATTTACTTCAGTCACAGTTAGTGTTTCCATAATATAAAAACCATAACCTGCTGTCAGAAACATTTCACTCACCTTTATCACCACTGAAGACCAGATTTTGCAAAGAGAGACTGATGGTGAATTATGCAACAAAGTGGACACCATATAATGGCTAGCTCTTTGGAACAGAGCTTATGGTTAAAAAGTGCTACAGCTCCGTTCTGTCTCAGTTTTTGTCACAGCTCCATCTGTTGTGAGAGAGACGTGGGAGTAGTTGTGTTATTTTAACCAGCAATTTTGAACTTCTGTAGAACATCTGGAACAGATGTTTTGCATTTTTGTTTTCTCTTATAGCAACACCCACTAGGCATGGCCTCTTACAACATCACTTCCTACACACAGGGCCCCAACAGCCCTCTTGGCTACTCTGGTACAAACTCACTGATGCTATTAGGGTTGCTCAGTGTGAGGAAGAGCCAAACTGGACCCAGTGTGGATACTGGTCCTGAGCCAAAGCCTAATGAAGTCAATGAGAAGCTTCTTCAGTAGTTGTGGGATATCATCTATACAGCAGGAGCTGTTCAGCTTAGTCTCTGGCCTTTAATACTGACATTCAGATTTTTCTCTATAGCCAGACGTATAAATTCAGCTGCTCTCAGCCTTCTCAAGAACTCCCTCAATATTAGCTGAAAAAGAGGATACTCATGAGGGCAGGATTAAGGCACAAGCACTTTAGGCCTGTGCCTAGGGCCCTGGCTTCTGGAGCCATGTGATTACATAAGAATCTCAGCTTTCATTTAAAACCATGTTTCTAGCCCATCTAGGTGCAAAGAAATGCCTGAAAAGTGAGCTTAAGTATGGTACGTTACACATGGTGCCACCCACCCCTTTAAGTGTTACATTCCCACCAAAATTTACACAATCTTTGAAGTTCAGTATGGATCAGTCTAACTGTCAATGAATCGTATTGGTTTTCTTTTCATGCAACCCAAACACATAGCAACTTGGCCATCTGGCTGTCCATTAGTTGCAATGACTTGCTGTCATCGGTTTGGGATCTTTAAGTCTTCTCTTTGTTTTGCATCTGTCACTTGGAGAGTTTGCTTTGTTGGTTGTTCTCTATGAGGAACAAATCTTAGATGTTGTTGTTTTCTGTTGAACTCTCCACTCACTGATCTCAGTCACATGATCTGGGCAATGAATTATTTTTCTTTACCACAGCTGGAGTTGTCCATCCTTTTTCTCAGTCCAGTTTGACACATACATGGTCACCAGGGTCTAGACCCAACAGTTTTTTTGCTGAGTGAAAAGTGTTCATAAGCTCTTTTTGCCCTTTTATCTGATTTGGCTACTCTCTTCATAACAGGCTACTTTGGGCATAGATTTTTTCCCCAAATTGGAACAGTAGTTCTGAGTTGGGTTCCTAACAGGAGCTGTGCTTGACAATATCCAGTAGCCATTATCAGAGTTGATCTGTAACTCAGAAGAGCAAGGAATGGATCTCCCTGCTGTAGGATTTTCTTGGGTGTCTGTACAGCTCTCTCAGCCTTTCCCTTGGCTTGTGGGTAATATGGGCTGCTATTAATATGATGAAAATCATATTTTGTTTGGAATGAATTAAATTCCACTGCAGTGAATTGTGGCCTGTTGTCTGTCACTGGGTGTTCTGGAACACTGAAGTGAGCAAAGTGCACTTTAGATTCTCCATAAGACTGCAACAGGTTACGTCTTTCAAATACGTTATGTCTAGGGACCTGGAAAAATAGTCCATTCCAACCAAGTGGTGATGTTTTCTGAATCTGCATAAATCTGCATCTAATCTCTTCCAAGATCTGTCTGGTAGAGCTGTTGTTACTAGGAGTTTTTGTGTTGTGTTGGCCTGTTAGTTTTGCAATGTTCACAGGCAAATACTTTATTCTTGCTGATGTCTGGCCACCATACTGACTGGCTGGCCTATTCACAGCACTTAGTTATTTTTTGATGTCCTTCATAAATGAGGTTTAGGATTTCTGATCTCATTTTGTTTGGAATTAAAATGCAATTGCCTTTAATCATTAGTCCGTATGACTTGCTTAATTGTCCATGTACCACAAAGTAGTCTCTGGTCCCTTCCTTAACTGAGTTTTAGATAGTAGGGCCAGGCAGCCCTTGTATAACTTAGAATTTCTTGGAGCTGCATGTCTGTGAACATTGCGTTTTGTAACTGGTGTCGTCTCCTTTCTGGCACTAATCTGTATGCATCCACAGCATCTACATACACTCTAACGTCTTCTTTGAGCTCATGAGTCATTGAGTGCAATGCTGGGCTCCAGGACTGAATGTCTGCTACTGCCAGAGTATTACCAGCAATATAATTAGCAACTGGGTTATATCGCATTAACCTTAGCAATTGACAGGGGCATATGAGCAGTGCTTAATCAAGGCCTTTTCCCTGGATGAGGGTTACAAGCAGTTTATGGTCTGTTGTCAGTGTTTTATTCAGTCCACAACTGTGCAAGCGCTCACGGGGCCAGACACTTGCTGGCACTCCTTGCCAATCTGTGCAGATGGTTTTTCTACTTCTGGAAGTATGTGAGAGCAAAAATGCATCTGGCTTCCATGCCGAGCTATGTTGTTGCAACAATACAACACTAGGCTGTAGCCGCTTGCACCTACGCTGACCATAGCAGGTTTGTTCACATTATAATACTTGAGAACTGGAGCTGTTGAGATAATTTCTTTTACCTTCTTGAAGGCAATTTCTTGATTTACCTCCCCCAGCCATGATAGGGTAGATTTTAATTCAGTGGTTTTCTCATTGAGAAAGGTCTTGTAGGTGTCGACCAAGGGGATTTACCATACATTGTATCTCTCTCAGTTCTAGTACATTTGTTGGTGTGTTCAGTTCTTGAATTGCTTTTACTTTCTCAAGGCTAGAACTGATTCCACCTTTGCTTATTGTGTGTCCCAAAAACTTGATTTTGTGTAGGTGGAAAATGCACTTTTCCGTGTTTAGCTTCAGTCTGGATTGACTGATTAGGCTTAGACCTTCATTGAGGGTTTTGTTGTGTTCTTCCATCGAAGATCCATATATCACGATATTGTCCATGGAAAATACAACTCCATTTGTCTTTAACAGTTCTGCCATCTGTTTTTAGAAAGTATCAGGTGCACTGGTAATCTCAAAAGGTAAACTTTGAAAGCAAATGTAGTCATTTGTAGCACTTTATTTGGCTGAAGGAATTTACCAAAATCCTTGCAAGGCATTCAACTTGGAGAATATGGTCATTTCTTTCACTTTAGGAAGGAAGCTATCCAGTGTTGGGAGGATTTATTTTTCTCTCACAACTGCTTCATTAAGTTTTTTAACATCCACACAGTGGATTTGTATTTTCCCATTTTTCTTTGTAACTGGTGCCATGGGGGTGCACCATGCTATTGGCTCCGAGATTTTCTTAATGATACCAATCAGTTCCATTCTTTTTAACTTTGTCTGCACTTTATGAAGTAACGGGACTTGAATCTCACAAGATGTACGTACGATCTATAGTTCAGCGTTGTCTCTTAAAGTTATTTGTATTGAATCTCCTATCAAAAGTCCAATATCACCAAATACTCCATGAGTCCTTCCACCGTTCTTGCTAGGTCCATCATGGATGCCAGACTATGGCCGAAAAGGCTGTCGGTCTGTGGTCCTTGGATCACATCCACTCAGTGCACAGCTTTTGTCTTTGTAAATTGTTTCTGTGGTGGACAGGCCCGTGCAGGTCAGAATCCCTCCAGAGCTAGTCAGAGCCATGTCAGGCGACTTCAGCTCTGGGAGAGGTTGAAGGTGATTGTACGTCCTTGCTGAAATGACTGTGATGTTAGCGCCTGTGTCAGTTTTAAAGTCAATAGTCTTTCCATTAATATTTGGTTTCCCTCTCCATGCCGGGTTTGCGTCACAAGAAGTGATAGATTCCAGAAACAATGGCTCTTGATTGTCTATAATATTAGTCATCTCCCTGACTGCCTTGGTGTGGCTAACAACTGCAAAATGTCCATCTTTTGTGCATGTATGACACCTTCCGTCTGAAATCCCCCTTTCGGCAGTGGCTCAAGACCTGTATGCTGTGCCACGAGGGGAAGGGGATCCCACAATCTTTAGGCCATTCCAAAGTTTCTGTCACCTGAGCTTGTTTCATGGTGCAGCTGGTTGGCGCCCAACGCCTCTTCGCAGTGTGCGAAAGAAGAAAGCTATTTGGTGCTGCCACCCGTGAGGCGAGGGGATACCCACACTAAGGCCGTGGCTTTCACATTTGGACTCGCAAATAATTCCAACTCACACAAGCAAACCAATGAAAAGCGGTGACTATAAACGTTATGGAAGGGTCTGGTTAAAGAGAAATGTACAGTCAGTAAAAACATTAAATGACTAGAGAGATAAATAATGCTTTTTCATTACTAACGTGGAAAACACACGAGGTCATGTGACTACACACTGCCCAGTGTTCTTAACCAAAAACGTCTCCCCTCACTCCCATCTGTTCGTTCCAGGTGCCCAGATGGCGCATGTGGAGACACGTTGCAGGCCTGCCGGGAGATGCTGTTAGAAACATGCTTCATTAGACTGGAAACTGGCAGGGCAGGTCTTGATGATCCAGGGAGATGAAAGTCCTGTCGCAGACGCAATATGCCTCCATGGTGCAAGATGAACCCCTGCCTGCCTATCTAACTGCAATACGAGGGACTCGCTCCGGGTCCTTTTCTGGTTATGCCGGCAGGAGCCTGGTGCAGGCGAACAGGTCCCCCCAGGGATTGCTGGTGAAGGACTAAAGGCCTCTTCCGCTCTGGATCAGCGCTGGCAGTTTGTAAAGCTTGAAACACACAGGCTCAGCTGGAAGCAGGTCGGGTCTCTGGAGCCAAAGTCCTGGACGTGGTGTGAGCTGGCTGCAGGCTAGCCTGAGGTGGCAGGAGAGACGGGCTGGCTCTTCCCGCTGCTGCAGGATGGATGCGTTATTCCCTTCTGAGACCTTCCTGCAGGCTGAAGTTACAGACGGGCCGCTTGCTGGGCCTGGATATGGAGTGACCTTCTCTCCCCTCCACACCTTGGCTGGTCTCTGCACAGCCTTCTCCCATTGTTATCCTGGCACCCAGGCCTGTGCTCAGGGTCAGACTGCGTGCTGCCTGCCTGCCTGGCTGTCTGCTGAAGTTCTGCCCTCTACGCGGCTGATGGTGACTGCTGTTGCCTTGCCTCCTCCCCACTGGTTAAGGGAAGGGGAGGATTGCCGGGCTGGGCTCACATCCCCCTCCCTGCCCCTCCTGCTGCAGGTGGAATCAAATTCAACAGCACAAGATTCAGTCTGTTGTGGACCCCATAGGGGCTCCAAGGGGCTGTCTCTTCTCTTGGGGCACAGCCAGCTTGCTGTGGCGGGTGGGGGGCTACGTGCCTTTATCTAAACTGTTGGGCTCTGCGTTTTTCCACATCTTGCACTTTTATTCTGAAAAGCTTTGTAGTTTGCTTGGAGTTTCTTCATCGCCTCAGGGCTTTTGTGATAATGACTTTTACCACGCATGCACGCTGTGTCCCCTTACTGCTTCTAAGCTAGTTTCAGGGTTTTCAAGTTGCTGTTGCCCTTTGTTCTGCTGTTTGACTAGGTCAGATCACTTTGCTGTCTGCTCAGCTGAGGTCTTTAACTGTAGTTTCTGTGAGAGATTCTTGTCTGTTAACCCAATAACCAGCCTCGCTATGATATTTTCATGCTTTGCATTCCCAAATCACAGTTTTCAGCCAATGCTTGCAGCGCATAAAGGTTCAACATTTTCTCCTGTTTCTTGAATTTGCTGCTGAAAACACGCTCTTTCATAAAGCACATTTCTGAGATATCAAGTGTGCATAAAACATAGCCAGAAACCTTCCATAGTCATCTCTGACTGTCTTCAGCAAAGTCAAAGGGTTTAAAGATATATTCTGCCTGCTTCCCCATGAATAAATTAAAGCTAATACCTGGATATCTCCAGTTTCCTGGTGAAGTATTGCCTCAGTGTGAAATCTGCAAAATATTGCTCCCAGTCTGTCCTTTCTGAAGAGCTATCAAAGCTGAAGTTCTCTGGGACATTGAAGAGCGGCATGTTGATGAAATTCTGCAACCTTCGTTGCTGTTTTCACTCTGTTTTGGGTCTTTTCTGACACTAGTTTACTTCTGACACTGTCATGTACACCTTGTACACCGTAGGTTGCAGGGCTGCAACTAGCAAGTCAAGATTTTGTACCAGATATATACCGGCTATAGTGTTCCCTTCCCAGAGAGATGCACCAGATGCCTACACCATAAGATCCTTTAATAATCTGCCAGGAATGGCACGTGCGTGTGTGTCGCACATGGCGCCACCTAGTGGCTGAAGAGTATAATACAGTTTAGCCTTCCATGCCTTTCGGGGTGTGTGTGTCTTGTTTCAAATGACTATTTTCCCAGGACGTCTTCTGGTAGGATGTTATGTGACAACAAAAGAGCAGGCTGCCAGGCTGTGTAAAGTCACCTGTGGCTTGAGAGCCCCAGTTTGAATATTACTGGTCTAAGAGAACAAGCAAGTACCCAGGAGTGACTGCACAGACGTGCAAGTAGGTAATTCGAGATAAGAGAACGGCTGAGATAAAACAGCAGCTGTGCATCAGAACTGAGTTGCCGCTTGACAGTAATTTGGAGAGATGGCTTCACGCCACCCGAAGCGGTTGAACCCTTGGGAGGATTCACCCCAGGATTCTTGAGTTGATAAAAGCCCACGTGTTGCCATGCCACGCTGGACCTGACGCACAGTTACCTCCATTCACCGCAGCAAAGGTTGCGAGCCATTCATCTGAAGGGGTCTGAA
>ML675625.1:4370262-4404087 GCA_007922155.1 Mesoclemmys tuberculata
AATAATTTCGGGGCCAGCTGAGTACATGCCCAGGCTCGCTGGCGAGCTTGCACTCTAATTGCTAGCTCACGCCGAAGCCCGTGTGGTCGCAGCCAGGAGCCCTGCTGCACAACCGGGTCAAGGAGCAGAGGGGTATAAGGAGCCTGTACGGATTGGGAGTGGAGCAGCTGTTGTGAGGCTGCCCACACGTGGATGGGGACGGGCAGGAACTAGGAGGGCCTGGACCCTGGCCCTTCCTATGTGCTGGCCAGCACACCAGCGCTGGCTCAGAGTGTGTGGGGGCGTGTAATCTGCCCCAGCCAAATCTGCCAGTTGCCCCAGTGCAGTTAATCCAGCCTTCTTCACCCCCCAATACCACGAGTGCAGCTCTGTCTCCTACGCCAGGCTAGGCTGGGGCACCGGACTCGTCACAGGAGGAGGTGGGGGAGGATGGAGCGGAGCCTGCTGCAACCAGGGCTTGTGCCCTCTTTCCTTCTCTTCCGCTGAATAACGCAGTGACCCCGGTGCCTCCGTCCCTCTTCTACCTGCAAAATCTCTTGGCTCCTGGCCTGGCTCTGTGGGAGCCTCCCTTGGTTGCTGCGTGGGGATGGGGGGAGAATGAGGCAGGGAGAGAATGGGAGAGGGCCTCGCGTCAGGATCAGCTGGCTTGGGCCACGTGCCCCTAAGCGTAGCTGTGATTGTACCGGAGCTCTGAAGGCATAACGACGACTTGCAGTGTCTCCCAGGGCTGGCAGGAGATGTCCGGGGGAGGTGACTGTTTCCCACTGGGACACTGCACAGCAGCATTTGGGACAGGAAGTGAAGAATACCAATTCCAGTTAAAGCTCCAGGGAGCTGCCCTGTATTGCCTGGTCCCATCTGCACAGCTCGGCATACAGCTCAGGTGGGATCCGAGACTGACGGGTGTCCAGCCCCAAAAGGCTGCAAGGGGCTAAGGTGGCCAGGGGCCAATTAGCTGCTAGGCTGCACCTGGAGGAGGCACCGGGGAGCAAGCAGACTAATTAGACACCAAGCTCGGCTGGGCAGGAAGCGGAGGGACTTGTGCAATGCCCAGCAGCTGAGAGCAGAGAGGCTGCAGTTGCTCTCGGGGTGAGAGAAGGGACGCCCAGGGACACAGCAGTAATGCTCAGGGCTGTGTGGGTTGTTGTGGGGTCCCTGGGCTGGCATCCAGAGGAGCGGGAGGGCCTGGGTTCCCCACCAGCCAGTGAGGGGCGGTGCTGTTAAGGGGCAGTGAAGGGGAAGACTGCCTGGGACAGTGGGTCCCGAGAGGGGAAATCTACAGTGACCTGGCCAGAGGGCCAAGCCGCAAAGCGGGAGCAGTGGGGTCCCGGAGAGCGAGACCAAGCGAGACAGTGAGCAAGCACAGGAAGAGGTGTCAGACCAGCAGTGCTAATCCCCAGAAGGAGGCGCTCCACCAGCGAGTAGAGCACCCCGAGGCCCTGTGCATCCGTCTCAGGGAGCTCACACACTGCAGATGCTCAGACGGATCACCTGGTGCATCCCTGGCCTTGAAATGCCAGTGGGCCACAGGCCCCGCTGCTGATAGAGATCGTTCTGTCCCCCACCCCTAGCTCCTTCACTCTCTTACCACCATTGCTGCTTTTTATTTTTCCCCCTCCTGCACAAAACCCTGCTTTCTCCACCTTCCAGCCCACCCAGCCGTCACAACGCGCATGGGGGCTCTTCTGGGGCGTAGAGCGTTTGTTTTCTCCAGTCGTCAGGATAGAGTGGGTCTGAAATTTTCCGACAAACCATTTTTCCACCGGAAAAGGCAGATCCATAAGCATGGAAACTTTTCCCAAGACTGTGTCGATTTCATCACAGTTTCCTGCCAGCTCGCTTGCCTAATGGGTTGCTGCAGAGCTGGGGCCCTGGGAATGTTACTTTTGAGACGGGGCTGTCAGGGCTCCCAGTCTCCTCCAGCTGAGAGACTGGCAGCCCTGGGGGCTCTTGGAACTCTGGCTTCTCAGAGAATGTCTACACTGCACTACACTGAAGGTATGTCTACACTGTGCCAGCATCCAGAGTGTGCGTGGCTGCACGCCTCCATGAAAAGCAGGGCAGGCAGACAAGACAATATAGGCACCTAGATTAGTGCTGGAACCCAAGGGATATTGTTGATAATGCTGGCCATGTGGTGAATGCCTGGATGTGGACACGGGGCACTGGCTGCTTATTAAATGGAATGAAACATCAGAAGGGGATCAGCACAGATTGGAAGGTACAATGTCATCAGTTTGGAGTCATGCATTTTCCATTCATTAGTCTGAAACGAGTGTGCGGATTAGAGCTGCCTGTGGAGGGTACTGTATGTTGCTGTCAATAGGCCCTGTGGATGTATAATATGTAATTCACAATCAATTTGCCTCGAGATTACAAAATAAAGGAGGGAGAAAGAAAGAAAACCTGCTTAGCTTAACAGCTGGTAATGCTTTAAAAGCTGCCACCATGGAGCTTTCAATCGCACTTTAAAATCCAATATAAGGCATTACTTCATAGCCTAACTCAGTTAAAGTTCACCTGGCTATTGGGCAAATATTGACGAAGGCCGTGCAATTCCCTAGCACTTTATTTTGTTTGTAGTGTCTCTTGTACAAACTGTATCTCCAAACAGGAGTCAAGTGGGACAATTATAGCATAAAACAACAACCGAGAGGAAAAGACAGGAAAGAAATATAGAGGCCTCTCCTGGACATTGTCTGCAGGATTGTCCGCTCTTCGAAGCCCCGCTGGGCTAGGAGTGAGAAACAGCACCTGCTCTGATCTCAGTTAAAGCTTCTAGACACTAGTGTAATGCAGGTAACTATAACAATACTGACGGAAGGAGAGAAGAGATTTTCCCTTGTCCTCTGCTCTCTGTATGACTGCAGTCTGAGGTGAGCAGAGCCGCCCATTGGGCTACATTCCCCTCCCCTGGTAGTTAGCCTAGCCGAGGACCCGCCTTGCCTGCAAGCAGTTGTCTATCAATAGGGAGGACCTCAGTGTCTTCACTGGCAGTCCAGGGCTTCCTCCCATCCCTGTGCATTGGTGGCTCTTCTCCAGTCCCCTCTGCATGTGGAATTAGGGCAGGTGGGGCTGAAGGATCCACAGGCCCCAGGGCGTGGCTCTGTATATTGAAGGCTGCTTCCACAGTGGAAAGGGAGAATCTCACTCAAACAGCGGCAGTTGAAGGACTCTCAGAAAGAGGGGCTTGGCTCCGTTGACTTTGCAGGCCCACGCACTTACAGCACAGTCCTATACAATACACAGGAATGAAAGCACAAGTGGTTTGTGGCCACCCCGGCGGGTTCTACAGATATAACATTAAAAAACGAGAGAATTGCACAAAGAATAAGATTCGACCAACAGTATTTTCAACCATCCAATCAATGTAATCCTCCACTAAATTGTCTAGGTTGGTTAGAAAAACAAAAGCCCATGGATTTTTTACAAAAAATCTCTGTGAAAGTCTCTAGGCCA
The DNA here is from genome assembly GCA_007922155.1 of Mesoclemmys tuberculata. NCBI lineage: Eukaryota > Metazoa > Chordata > Testudines > Chelidae > Mesoclemmys > Mesoclemmys tuberculata. Next base: position 4,373,722 of record ML675625.1, read on the forward strand.
TTTCCATAAGGGACAGCATCTCCCTGCATAAGAATTTCCGAGGGGGAAAAGGCCGTGTTGAATCAAAACTTCACTGCTGAAATATTGATCCAGTCTGAGCGGTTTAGGTTATAACCTGCTCTAGGTACAAATAGGGGCTGGTGAGAGCAGCTGAGCTCTGAGGGCGTGTGTGGATCCTCCCTCTCAGGAAATAGACGCTGTGCTCTCCAGGATGCCTTAGGGCCCGTCATGATCCTGTGATACTGTTGAGCGGGCGTGGTGACCGATTCAAGGGCCTGTCTGACCTGAATGTGGCCAGGGGTCTATGAAGACAGGAGAACTCACAGGGGGCAACACACAGGGTGCTGCCAGGCCAATCGAGGGAGGAGAGTGGGGATAGAGACGGTGCTTAATGTGGGAAGATGATAACCATGGGAGCTCCTGCAGGGCTGTAGGATAAGTCTGGGCTCAGGCTCAAGGCACAGCAGGGTCACGGGGAGGGAACATTCATGAGCCGGGCAGTGTGGAAGATGAGAAGCAGCCTTACAGGAGTGCCCCTGCTTTCCTGTCCTCACAGAGTGCGGGAGAGCCAGAGCCCTCCCGCTGTCTCAGAAGAAGGAGGGGGGCAGCCGCTGCTATGATCATGGCTTTGGGGACCCAGAACCCAGTGACAAGAGGAGGCACCAGTGTGGGGCACAGAAAGCTTCGGGGGTATGATAGAACCTCACCTAATTGAGAGCTTCATTAACTGGATCATACTGCAGGCTCCCGCTGGGAGAATAGCAACAAGAAGAAACCTAACAGGTGCCGTAGGTGCTGGTGCTTGTCTTCCATCCTGCTCGCAGGCCGAGAAACCCTGGGTGCTATTTATTTGACATTTACTGTGCAGCAATTGATGTGAATAATAATCAGCCTGGAGCAGTCTTGCAGGCAGCTTCTTGCAAGTCTTTGCGATTTGACATTCGCGCTATTGTGCTTGGTCGCACAGGTCATATGGTGGCGTTTCTCTTCCTGCATTGGCCAAGTTTGACTTTTGAAATCGGGTTGAGTGTTCTTGCAGCTCTGAATGCGAAATGCTCTTTCTGTTGCTATCCTCTAACTCTAAAAGGCAGCCATAGGAATTTCAGTGATGAAAGGTGGCAATGCAGATTTAACTTTGCTCTAATAAACCACACACTCCATTTGCTTTTGCTCCTGTGGCCAGTGCTATACCTGCCAGTGCTATACCTGTCTACACCGGCACAAGTGGAATTCGACAGCTCCATTTGCAAACCAACAGTTAGTGAAACAAGTCTCCTGCTCACTGCTTGCTTCCATCTATCCGTATGCTGTTGAACAGGTATGAGGTACCCATGACTGCTGTTGGCACCGAGTGCACCTGGGCTGGAAAAACACCATACGCCTAGTTCATCCCTGGTGTAACTGCATTGACTTCATTAGAGTTACACTTGGATGAATTTGGCTCCCTCTTCCTTCTTTTCCCCTAGGAGAGAATGTGCCAAGGGTGGTGAAGAGAATGGAGGTGACACTAGGGGCTCCCTGGCTCCCATTTTATTCTGGTTAGTTTGCCCAGGAGCCAGGATCTACCCATAAGTATGGATTGGTGCCCTAGTGCAGACAAGCTTCTCCCCACCCCTGAACAGCACTTTGGCTCTCACGGACCCACCTATTTCTTTCTCCAAAGTGCCTATGAGCTCCCAGCTCAGTTACCTGCAGGGGGCACCTTTCCTTGCCAAACGTGCTCTGGAATCATTGGTAGACATTGCAGCGCTGCTTAAATGAGAGGATGGCCATAGGGCATAGGACTCCACAGGGAAGCTCTGGGGCTGGCAGGTGCCCAGCATGTGAATGTGGCTTGAGATGGGAGTGGATGGTCAGCAACTTCACAGCTGAAGAGCAATTTCAGACCAGCTTGTTGGCGAAAGCAACAGCAATCCCAGAAATAATCCTGGCACCTCTGTGGTGTGATAACCTAGGCAGCCATTCAGCTGTCCCTAAGGATGGAAATCTACCTTTCCATCGCTCACAAAAAAGTCAAATTGTACCTTTTATTTTGACTGCGCTATGTCAAGACTGACTGGAGTGTGAAACCTGAAACTCAGCATTAGAGGTGACCAGAAATTAATAATAATAATAATAATAAATACATTTTATTTGTAAAGCACACCCTGGCAAAAGTGCTTAGGGGGGGAGGCTGAAAAACAACGATAAAATAAATTCTGATTAACTAAAAAAAACACCTCAACCTTGACAAATTCCCAAGAAGCTCGGAAAATAAGAATAAGACCAAACAATAAAACAGCAACGGGGGCAGTAATTTAAAAATTCCTCTGAAAAAATAAGCTTCTAGGCATTTTTTTTAAAGTGGAGAAAGAAGATGTGAGATGGATTTCAGGAGGGAATGAACTGAAAATGCAACCGGAAGGAATTTATCTGAAAAATTTTGACTTTTCGTCAAAAATCCCCAAGCCCAAACTTTTCCATTTTCAGTCCAAAACTGAAAATGTTTCTGTTCTTGGGGTTTTTCTTTATGAAAAATATTTTTTTGAGAAAAGCAGACTCTACGAAAATTTTCAATTAGTCAAAATCCCAGTTTTCCATTAAAAAAATGTTTGATGCTAAGTTTGTGAGCAGTCCTACCTGAAATGTAAATAATCTTCACTGAGGACTAGGAACTCTGCTAGAGCTGGCAAAAACAATTTAGATTTAACAAGTCTTCCTGCTTAAACAGGGTTAAACAGAATGGTTGCAACCACTGGTCTATGCAGCAGCCAGCAATGGCATTTCATGGGTCAATGGCTCTGAGCTTCTCTGGGATGAGGCCATGGGCTGGAGTCTGTTCTTGACCTGGTGCCCTCTTCCATTCTTTTGTGCCCTGCCCCACCAGAAAACCTGGGCTCTTTGGAATCCCAGTCTCATGTTCCTTGGGAAGCAACCTCCTTTCACTTCACTCACACACCTGAATGGGAGGCGGAAGTTGCGGGCTGGTCTTGCGACATGAATTTGCCCATTGAGACTGGAAAGCCCTGCAATGCAGTGTGTCAAGGCAAATATCCTGCACTCCACGAAAGGTCTGCGGCTTTTTTTGTTTTATCCCATGATTTTCATGCCAGGACGATTTGTAGGTCTAGCTTTGGAGAAATTGACAAATCTTCCCACTTCCGCCATTTTCATCAAAAGAATAGGCTTTATTGTCACACATCCAACGATTTCTCAGCCAATCGAAGGGGTGTTAAATCATCTTCGCTGGGCGCTTTTAGCTGTCCATTATTGTTTTGAAGGTTCAGGGCTTTTTTTGTTTTACCAATTCATCAAAAACCAATTCCGGGTCAGAGAGAGTGATGGGACACTGTGTTCAGTGTGTGGTGTTGTGAGTGTTGGGATAAATACACATTGAATGCTCTAGTTTCTTTTGGATACAGATTGCTTATAGTACTTTTACAACCTCAGGGAAGGAGCAGAGAGGCTGGCCCATACTACGCTGCTGTGACTGAAAATTCTCATTGACAATTAGATTTGGAGACAAATCATTGGTGATAAAGTAAGAACTGACTCAAACCTGTACCTTAAACTTGAACCAAAGCATTTCCCCAAGCTTGGAAGAGGTATTTTATTTTCTTTGGGCGGTGGGAAGTGTATGGTTGCAGTGTTTTTCTTATGCTTTTCATGGACTTATTTAAAGCCTAAGGGACCTTATTTATGGGTCCAAAATGAAATCTTCACATAGGTCTAAGTTCCTGGCTGGCTGACATGCTGTGAGAAGGCCAGATCTTGGGTTTGACCCCATAATGAGCAACCTGAGGAGTTAAAAACACCCATGAAGAACAAATGCCAGAGAGAGTCCCATCCCATTCCTGGACTAAACAGACTCAGGTAAGTTCATGTCAGCTAAGCATCCATTCCAAATCTCTGAATCTTTGGATAAGGGGGACCCATTTCCCTTGTCCCCCCAACTCCCACCACAATCAATGCCATGAGCATTGGAGTCCCAGCCAGTAATGGCAAAACATCTTCTGAGGACACTCTAATATTGAGATGGGCCTGTGCTGCGTCTGAGGGAATTGCAGTCCTGGTTAAACTCCAGGATCTGGCCATTGGGGTTCAGGGCATGTGCAACCATCAAAGTTTTTCATCTTGGAAAAGAGACAGATGAGGTGGGATGTAATAGAGGTCTATAAAATGATGAGGGGAAAGTAAGTGAGGAAGTGTTATTTACTCCTCCTCATAACACAAGGGTCACCAAATGAAATTAATAGGTAGCAGGTTTAAAACAATAAAAGGAAGTGTTTCTTCACACAATGCACAGTTACTTTGTGGAACTCCTTGCAAGAGGATGTTGTGAAGGCCAAGACTATAACAGCGTTAAAAAAAGAGTTCAATACGTTCATGGAGGATAGATCCATCAATGGCTATTTGCGAGGATGGGCAGGGACGCAAATCCATGTTCTGAAGTGTCCCTAGCCTCTGTTTGTCAGAAGCTGGGATTGGGTGACAGGATGGATCACTTGACGATCACCTGTTCTGTTCATTCCTTCTGAAGCGCCTGGCATTGGCCACTGTGGGAAGACAGGATCCTGAGCTAGATGGACCATGGGTCTGACCCCAGGATGGCCATTCTTATGTTCTATGTTCTTATGAGTGCAAAGGGAAATGTCTCTCTTAGGATAGTTTCTGTGACTCTGGCATTTGCCTCCAGTGTCTCACTATCACTTAGGCAGACAGTGCTAGTTAACATCTACGGACAGTGCCAACTTGGCCTGAGTAGCGGGCCTTTCACCTCAGAGCGATTCACCATCAACTGCTGGAACCTCTGTGCCTGTGGAATGAGCAGTAGCTCTATGCTGTGTAATGGAGGGAAACTGAAGTGCACAGGTGAAGTGGTTTGCTCACAGTCACACAGTGACTCAGGGTCTAGAACCAAAGAGTCCTGACTTGCGGGTTCCTATTTTAACCATCAGACCACCCTTCTGTGCCTCTGCCTGCCCTGCCACTTGTAGCCTCTCTCTCTTTCTCTGACACACCCACACAGAACATCCATCCCATCCCTCCTGAGACCATTCTCATTCGCTAGAGAGTCCCTGGGACGTGGAAAGACACTGCTGTGTGTGATTCCTCCAGGGAGCGGAGCATTGCTGCTGTCATACTCAGCCTGTCAGGATATGCTAACCCGGATGCTGGCATGAATAGGTTTGCGTCCTTGGCTTCTTACAATGTTTTGATTGCTCTGCCTTCCAGAAAGGAGCTCTCCTGTAGATTCAGGTGTGAAAAGTTGCCTCTGGGATGCTATGGGGAAAGCACTGCCCATAGCAGATTTCCTGAAGTTAGCATATGGGGCACTGGATAGATGGATGGTCTGACAGTGATAACAGGTGTCAGGAAAAGGAGTTGGAGTGGGAGGGCAGCCGCAATAAAACTGCTCAGAGGGACCAGCTGGCTCTGCTTGCAAGAGCTACTCCCCAGAGAGCTGGCTGTGCAGCAAATCCTGGGATGGCTCGTGTCCCAGCAGCTGGCCAAACGTGTTGGCTCAAATTCATCCCGGGAACAGAGTCATTGGACTCACTCTGGTTACATCAGGGATGGATGTGCCCCAAACCAGTGGGACTAGGCAGAAGTAGCTGTAGCTATTCCACTGGCCTTTCACCAGGCAGGTTCAGAGCTGGCACGAGTGAAAAATACCTCACCACAATAAAGCCTTGATGCCTCTCTGGTGCTGTTCACCCCAGGGTCTCAGCGCATTTTATGCGCACATAGGATTTTACTGATTATCCACAGAAAAGGTCTTTGGGGCTGGAGCCTTGCTTCCTATTTGTTCACAGCAAACCAAGCAAGCAGGCAGTTAATCTCAGCCATTGGTGACTGCCTGAGAGATATCTAGAGATCTAGGACCAGCAGAATGAGGGATGGTGCAGGTCAGGATCGAGAGGCATCCGCAGAGCTGGGGAGGAGGTGAACAGGATGCTCATCCTGGGCACCCACTTCCAGGGAGTGCCACGCACACTGCTGTACTGTGCTCGGCTTTTTTTTTTTGCTTGTTCCCTCTGGGCAGTGCCAAAAACATTTTCCACCCTGGCTGGTGAATCATGTATGGGAAGCCCTGAGCTCAGGCCCTTAGGAAATGTTGAGAAACCTTCCTCTTTGAAAAGGCCTCTCACAATGGGGATACCCCTCCTCTCCTGACCTTCACCGCCCAACCCTAACCCTAGCAGAGTTCTGAGTCCCTTAATGGAGAAGTGGCGGAGACTCCACATTTGGAGTATTGTGTCCAGTTTTGGGCCCCCCACTACAGAAAGGATGTGGACAAGTTGGAGGGAGTCCAGAGGAGGGCAATAAAAATGACTATGAGGCTGGAGCACAAGACTTATGAGGAGAGGCTGATGGAAGATGGAACTAGGCTTGTTTAGTCTGCAGAAGAGAAGAATGAGGGGGGATTTGATGGCATTTAACTATTTAACGTGATGGGATTTAACTACCTGAAAGGGGGTTCCAGGGAGGATGGAGCTAGGCTGTTCTCAGTGGTGGCAGATGACAGAACTAGGAGCAACGGTCTCAAGTTGCAGTGGGGGAGGTCTAGGTTGGACATTAGGAAAAAGTTTTTCCCTAGGAGGGTGGTGAAGCACTGGAATGGGTTACCTAGGGAGGTGGTGGCATCTCCATCTTTAGCGGTTTTTAAGCTGAGGCTTAACAAAACCCTGGCTGGGATGATTTAGCTGAGGTTAGTCCTGCTTTGAGCAGGCGGTGGACTAGACACCTCCTGAGGTCCCTTCCAACTCTAATATTCTATGATTCTATGTACACTAGGGACCAGGGGTGTGCACAAGGGAGGGGGGGCAAGTAGGGGAATGGTCCCCTGCATCGGTCCCCCTCCTCCTCCAGTGCCAGGGCGAGCACGGACAGAGCTCTTAGCTGCAGCACTAGGCAGCCAAATCCCCTCCTCCAGGAGCTGGCAGTCTCCAGAGCTCAGCCACCCCCCCTTCTCTGCCTTCGCCAATCAGCAGCAGAGGTGATGAGGAGTGACAGTCCTCCGATCCTATAGTAGCTGGGCAGTGAGAAGAGCCTCTGGGGGTAGGGCAGGCCAGGGAGGAGCACAGGGTCCCCAGTGGTGGGCCGTAGGAGCACAGGGTACCCTGCAGCGGGGTGCAGAGGAGGGGGGAGCATAGTGGGGCCACGGGGGGACAGTGAGCTCCTCTGGACCCCGGGCTGTGGCAGCAGCATAGAGTGTCCCCCTCCAAAAGGGGTCAGAGTTTTATTCCTGCACGTGCCCCTGCTAGGGACTTCCCTATTGCTATGGATTGTACATGGAAGGTGCTCAGGTGTTGGGGGTATTGGGGTATCCAAACCCGAAGATAGCTAGAAGAGTAGAACAGAAGGGAGGGCTGCAGTGCTGTGGGGGAATCCAAGACTGGACTAGTGGAGGGGGCCGTGGGCCGGGCTGGGCTGAGAGACTCCGAACTGGAGCAGTCGAAGTGATGCGGGTCAGTTTCGAGGGGCATTAGCAGAGCTGTGGGAGGGTCCCAGGACTGGAAGAACAGGGGGTGCTCCCAGCAGGATTGAAGCACACTGGCAGAGCTATGAGGGGGGCATTGCAGGTCAGGACTGAAAACCGTGGGTACAGCTGGGTGCAGGTGGGACTGGCTCAGGTTAGCGGTTTTCAGCCTCCAGTTTCCTATTAAATAATGCACTGTTTATGCAGAGGCAGCTGAATCTCTGGCCTCTATCATCTGCATCATTATTACCCCTCCCAGATCCTACCGCAGGTGCACATGCAAAGAAAGAAAGGCAGTAACAGTCCAGGCAGAGGTGCTAAGCTGATGACTGATGGCTAGAAGAATGGAGAGAAGATGGCGATGAAAGAGAGAGTTGATTTCAATTGACTGGTTAATGACTTCATAAACTTGGCAACTTGGCGGTAGCTCACGGCAATTCATTTTTAAAAGAGAAACTTTAATATTCAGCCTCAAAGTCAGAAGAACCAGAAATCATTGCTAAGAGACTGCAAATAAGTGTAGTTTGACTCAAATTAGATCCTTCCCTCCACCTAGCCTCTCACTAAACATTTGAGAGCTGACATCCCGGGATCGCAACGCCAACATAATGGTCTTCGCGCGGTATAAATCATGGTCTAGGAACCTAAATTAAGCTTGTACGGTCCCACAGGAGCTTAAAAAAATTCACATTTGGTGTGACCTGGACTCAGCATTCATTTTCTTGCACTATGAAAGATGTTGCTGTAGTCTTTACACTCTTGCAAGAACTTCTGATTCTGCTAGGCAGAGCACAGTGACCGGTGTCAGGTGTTTGGAGGTGCTGAGGCCACAGTTTTATGGTGGGATTATTCTTATTATGGAAGATATGGCAGTAGTGATTAGTAGTGACAAGGTCAGAGGATGAAGGCCAGACAATGTAAATCAGGAGTAAATCCACTGAACTGAGTGTAATTATCAGTGTAAACCCAGAGTAAGTTACAGAAGAATCAGATGCTGGGAGCATAGGACTCTTGCGAACAGATTTCTGGTAGTGTAGCCCAAGTGGACCTCAGAGTCTCACTCAAAGACTCTGGCAATGATTTGTTACGTGGCTCTCTTTAAACCCCTTCACATCTCTACATAACTTCTGTCAAGTGCAGATAACAATATCTGCTTCTCAGGGACAATCGGAGGGTTGAATGATTTATGTTGGTAAAGCGCTTTGAGATCCTCTGATGTCAAGTGCTATAGAAATACCCTGTATTAAACTCACAAGTTCCTGGCATAACTCTAAACACAAGTGGGCCTGGACCTCCTCTCACACACCAGTTTTACACCAATGTGTTATCCCAGAATTTGACATTCTTACATGTACCCCAGAAACCAACAGTATTGCAGTCAGCTATTTGTATGTTCAGCCATTGCCAGCTAAAAACCAAACATCGCATAGCTAGAAAAATCTTAGGCCTTTGTGAGGCAAGGTCAGACAGCTGAGATTTGTAGTTTGCTAATCAGACTGGGAGGATGGGAGAGAAAGTTATGGAAGAGAGTGAGTGTATAGCAACCTGGGTTTTAAGCGCCCCTGACATATTGTTGTAATGACTAAAAATACTAGAAATATTTTGAGATGATTAGGAGAATTGATGACCCAGTAGAGGTTACTGTGCTGACCCACTAGGAGTCATTACAGGTTATGTGCTTTATTAGAGTTAGCTATAAAAGATTAGGTAAAAGTAAATATCTCAGAGCAGTTCGAGAGAGCTTTTCTTTGGGCAAGGAGCTAATATCTAAACTCCCCATCAGCTGGATAGAAAGAATGTTCCTGGAAGCCCAGCTGGTGATCACTTGAAATCATCTCAGACTGTGGGTAACTATATTTTGGACGTCCTAAACCCATTGCGTATGTTTGTGTGTGCTTCACATCTAATAAATACTAGTTTTAGATGAAAGCGCTCTGGTTTGTATCAATCTTTCATCAGATGGAAGCATGGTGTTCCCATTGATTTATTCCTGACACCGCCTAGAGTGAAACAGTTAAATTACCACTGCTTTGTGTTCTGAGAAACCCTGGGTAACAAGTGGACTTGCTCCTGATTGATACCAGTGTAAAAGAGAGCAGAATCAGGCCCAAGTGGACAGATTCTGCTCTGTTACACAGATGTAAATGTAGAGTAGCCTCATGAACTTCAGTGAAGTTACTTCCTGTTCCACTGGGGTAACAGTGAACAGAATCTGGCAAGACATAAGTGAATGCTCACCCTTGGGTTGTTCTTTTGTTATCCTCAGCCTCATGTCCTCTCCCTCTGATTAAGATGGATCGTTTCCTTTGTCATTTATCTCCTGTGCATATATTAAAGCGCTCTTAATGTAAGTTAATCTTCTTAAAGTTCTACTGTATTGCTTGTTGAAATGCTTGGTATTACTGCTAATCATCTTGATCTCTGCTCATCTAATTATCTTATTCTCTACTTTACCCTCCAGCTTCACAGAGCCTTTAAAAACAGGGCAGCGGCTCAGAGGAGGGAGCGTGGGGGAGTTGGTTGCACTGTCTGTCAGCCAGATGCAGTGTGCTCTCTACCTGTGGCTGTAAACTGAGTTAGAATACATGTTAAAGGGTTACTTTTACTGACCCATGATGTGATTGTAATGACAAGCAGAGCTCCACTGCAGAGAGTCTGAAACTTCTGACACTGTGGGTTGAGATAGCAGCGCCAGCTTGTCCCGAGTCTAATTGGTGCATCTGATTTGCATGCATACTTGCATGTTTTTTAAAAAACAAACAGCCCAACTATAGTATTTGTTTATGTCTGTATCTTCCCACTTAGAAAAATGGCAATTGTTTTTTGATTGATTTTGCTAGTTCACAGTAGGAAAAAGCCATGGCTCACAATTTATTATGATTAATACATAGTTAATAGCTATCATTGTATTTATAGAACACTTCCATCTGAGACTCTCCAAATGCATTACTAGTCAAACTCACAACCCACTGGGGAGAGTTATGATCAGCCCTATTTTACAGCTGGTGGAACTCAGGCCCAGAGAGAGCTAAGGGCAAAACTGCCAGTGACTTGTTTAATTTCTCTTTGGAAGCATTTGGATACTGCTGTGATGGGACTGGCTTTAGGTTTGCAATCTGAACATCTTTCCTTATACCTACATTTACCCTCTTTTTGGCATCTGTCTTTTATTCAACCACTGGAGTCCAGTGCAAGAAACAGAGACTGCACATCCAACACCCAATCTTACTTTTGATTACATACATCAGAGAATCATAGAAATATATAACTGGAAGGGACTTGGATAGGTCGTCAAGTCCAGTTTCCTGCACTGAGGCAGGACTAAGTATTATCTAGATGATCCCTGACAGATGTTTGTCTAACCTGTTCTTAAAAACCTCCAGTGATGGAGATTCCACAACCTCCCTAGGTAATTTGTTCCAATTTTTAATTACCCTACAGTTAATAAATGTTTCCCAATGTCTAACCTAAATCTCCCTTGTTGCAATTTAAGCCCATTATTTCTTGTCCTGTCCTCCGTGGATAAGGAGAACAATTTATCACCTTCCTCTTTATAACAACCTTCTTCGTACTTGACGACTTTTATCATGTCCCCCACTCAGTCTTCTCTTCTTCAGACTAAACAAAATCAATTTTTTCAATCTTTCCATGTTTTCTAGACCTTTAATCATTTTTGTTGCTCTCGTCTGGACTTTCTTCAGTTTATCCACATCTTTCCCACAGTGTGGTGCCCAGAACTAGATGCAGTGCTCCAGTTAAGGCCTTGTGAGTGCAGACTGGAAGAATTACATCTTGTGTCTTGCTTACAACGCTCCTGCTAATACATCTCAGGATGATGTTTGGTTTCTTTGCAACAGTGTTATGTTGTTGACTCATATTTAGTTTGTGATCAACTATAACACCCACGTCCCTTTCCACAGCAGTCATTTCCCATTTTGTATTTGTGCAATTGACTATTTCTTCCTAAGTGTAGTGCTTTAAATCATTTGCTACGCCTGTTCCTTTACCCCAGTGAAGTTGAACAGCTGTGGCTGAGAACAGAATTTGGCCCTTGCTGCTGCTCTTGTGAAGCCCAGATCTACCTGTAGTTGATTGTAATTAATTTTCTCCGATCCATTTCTTGTGCACCAGCCTCTTAGAGGGCCATTATGTCTATCCATTACCTTTTGTGTATGGGTTGGTATCTCCGTGCAGATAACACTATGGTCATTAGACTGTAAATAGGTTTTTGTGTAGCATGTCGTGTTTATTCTTGAATACTAGATGCACAGCATGTGGATTGCTTAATAACCACTATCGGGAAACAAGGCTGTTCCCTCTAGACACAGCCCCTTGCTCTGTACTCGGGTGGGATTGTAGCCACAACTGGATTTAACCCAATAAGGGAGTCTCTTAATGCACATGGCTGGCTGGCAAAACTCCAGCTGGCAATTGGCTGGGATGTAGGCAGCTGCTCTAGTGTGTGGGCCCCCAAGGTTTATCTGATACCCCCTAGCTGATTCAGTAGGAACCATGTTAAAGTGACTTCACCTAGAGCAGTGATTCTCAACCTATTTGCTGCTGTGGGCCACATATCGCGCTATCTATGTATTATGTGGGCTATACAATATATATACTACTTCTATGGCCCTGAGGATGTCACATGGGCTGCAGCTGTGTGCTGATTGGGCCACAAGCTGAAAGCCACTGACATAGGGGCAGCAATGGGCATTCTAAGGGTCGGAGCTAGGAACTGGCAGCCAGTGCTCCTGACTTCTCGTCCCTGTTCTACTGCCCACTCCTCTTTGCCTCAGTTTACCCCGCTGTCTATTGCGGTTAATAATATCAGTCTAGTTCCCCCAGGGCAGTTTGAAGCTAAATTTTTATATAAACAGGCTTGGAAGGATTATGTTTTTATTGGTGAATGTTGATTTCATCCTACACACAAACCCGACGAGAAAATATTTCCATCATCAATAATTGAAATGTTCAGAGAGACAAAGTAAGAAAAATGCTGCTTAGAATTTGATTTAAGGATATAAATTTTGTATATTTCGACATTGTGATGTTGACAATTTGTGTTCTAATGGTGTTCTAAGCTTTAACGTTTTGCACCTCAACATCAACTGGCACTGAATAATTATTGTCTGACCCCTACACAATTTCCCATAATTGAGAAAATTTAAATAGGTAAAAATAGAAAAAAAAAGCTTAAAAATTAAGATTGATATTATCTGTCTAAATTACTTGTGTATATATACAAACAATCTAATTCTGTCGACTTTGAAATCCTGAGCTGAAAGGTTCTAGATACATGCAAGGTGTTGATGAGCTCTCACCCTACCAGTGTGATAACAGTGCTTTGTATTTGCTTTTGGGGCTCTCAAATCACTTTACAAATCTTAAAGAATCTAGCTTCCCACTCCCCACCCGGACAGAGGGAAGTAGAGGGTAACAGGAAGGCAGCAGTCTTATAGTGAGGAATTAGGACATCTGTGTTCTATACGAAGCTCTGTTGCTGACTCGCCTTGGGCAATGGGTTTTAATTTCTCCAGGCTGGCTCCTAAAGATGCAGATAGGTGCCAAATGGGATTCACAACAGTGCCCAAGCAGTCTAGGTGCCTAACTCCCATTGATTTCAAAATCCCACCAAGCACCTATCTGCTTCTTTAGGCACCCGCATACCTTTGAAAATCTGCCCTTCTGCGCCTTGGTTTCTTCCGCTGCAAAATGGGGATAGTGATGTCCTTTGACATCTAAGGTTGAACAATATTAAATATTTTACAGGAGGGGCAACTGACTTGCCCACTCGACCAGGGGCCAAAGTGGGAGTGGAGTCCAGCCTCTTGCTCTAAGCACTAGAGAGTGCTCCCTGCCTGGTGCAATTCATTCCCAATGGATAGGCTATTCAGCGGCAGGCACTTCAGTCTCAATGAGCTTTCCTCTGGCAGGTGTGTGTCGTTCACCTCATTTTATAGACAGAGAATCAAGGCAGAGGGTGATGAGAACAGCAAGGGCTTGCCCCAGGTCACATGGTGTGGCGGGGCCTAGGTCTCCTGGCACTTCAGGCTCGGCCTCAACACTAGGCCATCTTTCCTGTCAGCTTCCCTGTGCTCCTCCCTGACACTAACTTCCCTTGTGCACAGAGGGCCTGATTTTACAAAGTGCCCAGCGCTGTCTGCCCCCATGCGGGGAGTGCACTTTGAGAGGACTTTAAAAAGATGCAGGTACGAGTCCCAGCTGGTGGCAGGTGGGCTGCGGTATGGCCTTGCTATGCTGTGCCATGTCCCTGTGGGCTGTTTAGCCATACTGGCTCGTGTTAATGGTCTCCTGAATATCAGAACAGGCAGCAGGATTCTAGTGCCTTCTGGGTTGGTGCACAAAGAGCAAGAAAGGCTCCCTTTGTCCCTTCCGTGTGTCAGCCCAACGCCCAAGCTGGGGCAGCAAGGGTCTAGTCCTAGATAATCACAGGTTCCCAGCCCAATGGATCCTGAGGAGGGTGGGCAAATGTGGTCACGTTCTTCAAACATCAACACACCTGACTCCAACTGACCATTAGAACAACGAACCTAAAGGCATGGTGGATTCTCCACCAGTCCAAGTCTTTAAATCAAGACTAGCTGTCTTTCTGAAAGAGATGCTCTCTCTCTACCCAGCAGGGTAGATACAAGGATCACGGGCCAGGATACGCAGCTCAGACTAGGTGACTATGAGGACCCCCTCTGGTCTTAAAACCCTCGGAACTCCCTTCGATTCTTGTACTCTCCATCATAAATAAAGAAAAGGGCCAGCTGAAGATTTTCCTTATAATTTATTTAAATTGTATTTACATAAAATCCCCGTATTTAATCAGCGTATTTAAAGCAGCCCAATGGTGATGGGTTACACTCTTTCAACAACGTGTGCTTACAATTATGGAAATGAGGTATTAGCGATGAGGGGAGTGTTTGGCCACAGAAGACAATTCTTTTCGATATGGTGGTGTGTGGTAATCCATGCTAATTAAGACAAATTTAATTACTTAGGCTGCAGCTCATGCTTAACAAATTATAACCACAACCACTGCAAATATTAAAAGAGGAGAAAGGGAATCACAGCTTTGCAAAGCGCAGAGCCCAGGCAGTGGCATGTGAAAAGACCCTGGCTAGAGGGGGAGTAGATGGGTTTGGCCTGGTCCCTGAGATGAATCCTGGCAGGGGGTGAAGGGCTTTTTAGAAAAAGCTTGTGCTGCTGCTCACGCGGCACCTGTTTTCAGGGTGAAGAGATGACGGAGGGCCTTGTTCTGTTCTGACCCTGGTCTCAGTCAGCAGTAACTGAACAGTGGAGTTACAATGGGGTAAATCTGGTGCAAGAAAGATCGGGTGAGGCAAGAGTGTGAACCCAGCACCTTTCATCAGCGCCAAATTGATCTCCCATGCTAACAAACAAACCCTCCATGATGGGGTAGCTTTTGCCTCACCAGAGTTTTTCTCTGGAAGAGTAGTTAGTGGGTCTGGTGACTGGTGGAAGGGGCTGATGACCCAGGAGACTGAAGTCCTCTCGCCATCACCATCTCAGGTCAGCACAGAAAACAGCCATGTAAACTTCCTCACCTGCCAGTGTGCCCTGGCATGACCTGGCAGGGCCACCTCTGTAGCTGAGCGGGGATCCCAGCCTCCGTGGCCCTGGCCCTCTCAGGTGTGGGTCTGTCTGTTGAGATTGCCAGAAAGGGGGCCAGTTAGTGCTCGTCGTAGCGGTGGGGTTACAATATGCTTACCAGTCTCGCCAGGCACTGGGTTGAGACCCACCAGCTTCTTTCACAAAGGCCCTGTGATGGGGTATACAAACCGCACACCTTTGATCCCCTTCCTCCTTGCCTCCTTCCAGAGCCTGCCATAGAATCAGTCACTTCCTTGCCTCCTTTGCTAGGGAAGGGACTTGCACTGCCACGCACAGAAGAAATGCTGCTGTCGCCTGGCTAGTTTAATGCCAACCTGAAGGTTCTATTCTCTTGGTGATCCGCAGGGCAAATACATATTGAAATGAACTGGCTAACGTGTATGTGCAACATGCCCTCTACCAGGGCAGGCCTTAGACCAAATGGGATCCCAGACAAGGAGCATCTTCAGTGCCCCCCCCATTTGTTAAACTTTTGAATACCTTATTTTGTATTGCGTTTAGAACCCATTTCACGATGCCGATGCACAATTTGCATGGATGATTTATCGCAGCTGGCTTCTCACTTCACTACATTCTCATATCTCACAGACTGACCTGCGACTCCCCGCCCTTTATGTACCCACGGGGGCCTGGCTGACAACATTCTAAGAGGTTCAAGGAAAACGTAGTTATCAGAAAGTCTGGAAGGTTCCATGAGACTCCACAAAGGCTCAGGACATTCTAGGAGGTTGGTGAAAAATGAATCCACTTATGGAATACCGGAAACATTTTACTTCAAACATTCCATTTTCCCTTTTGTCACTAACAACAAAAACAGCCTTCTGAGCCCGGCGCCCCCCAAGCCTGGCATCCCAGGTGGTTGCCCGGGTCTCCTGCCCCTAAATCCGGTCCTGCCCTCTACTGCATGGATCCCGATCCCTCCAGCTGTGTGCTATCATTCTGAGCCCTGAGTGCAAATGACTGGTTTACTGAAGTGGTACAGACCTGTGCTTTTGGCTCCATTCCCACTGCCATTATGAGCTTTAAGCATGGGTGTAGTTTGGGGAGGGGGGGGGGCATTGCTCCCCAAAACAGCACAGCTTAGACAGGTGTGGACTCTCCCCCCCCTCCCCCCCGTGCTGCCCCATTGGCCTGACTGGAGCTGCCTCTCCCAAATTCAGAAGTCAAACTACGCTTATGGCTATAAGGAATCCAGCTGTGCAATATAGTAACAACCAAGTTCCAGGTAGCCAGGGATTTGATGCGGGATTGTTTGGTTGTTTGGCTGGCCTGTGGGTTTTTTAAAATGTACCGAAGTTTTGTGGATAACTGATCCATGGTTACAACACAGTCAGACCAAACGGTGTAACCCAACTCCACTAGCTCAAAAGTGGGTTGACTATCTGACCAAAATAGACCAAATAGTTCAATCCTACTACCACGCATAGTGAAGTCGGTCAGTTGCTACCACAAGATGATATTATCAAGGCCTCCAGTTCTAGTAGCCTATGATTCCAAGGGAACTGGGAGGATTTACTTTAAGCAGATGCATCGTACACTAACACAGCTATCTAAAGAATCCTTATTTTTCTTGTACAACAGACCCAGGTCTCAGGTCTCTTGCTGAGTTCCCTCTAAGATGCTTGGTAGCATACTTTGGAGGTGGTCCAATTAGATTTAGACTTTCCCTTCATCCCATTTACTCCTTCAGAGATTAAAAACTACAGCCACAAAATGAAGGGAAAAATGAATTCATGTTTATTTATGTACAAGCCTCACAAAATTGTGGGCTAAGTACTGTGAGAAAGTCAGGCCGGACGGCTTTAAAAGGGGGTGCTGGGGTTAAAAACCCTCTGCCTTGCAAGCAGAAGAAAAAGCACAGCAGGGCAATTAAAGGCACCTGGACCCAATGAAGGGTGGGGCCAGGGGCATTTAAACCCTGCCTCCCCCCCCCAAAAAAAGGAAGGAGAGAGAACAAATGCAGAGGAACCTATGGAGCAGCTGGAGGAGAAGGTTCCCTCCCAGGGCAGGAGACAGAGCTCCTCTACAGCCAGGGGAGATGAGGTAGCTGGGGGCGAGACCCCCCAGGGGTAGGCTGGCAGTTTGCCACAGTACTTAGAATTATCAAAAAAATAAAGATGACCCAGGCTTTCAGAAGTGATTAAGAGAACACAGAAGTAACACTTTGTGAAGGACTAGCAATGGGGGAAGTAAATCACCATTCTTATCTACCATGAAAAAACACGCATTTCCCCATTAGAATCCATGCTGAGAGCTAATCAGACAAATTCTACCCTGGGTTACACCAACCTCCGCCCAGAGCAGCCCCATTAGCATTGGTGCAGATCCTCTGGACTGACTGTTCCAAGTGAGAGCAGAATCTGGATCATTCTCCCTGTAGGGGCTCAAATGTGTTAGTGGGGACGTTGTGGATTTCAGGGAGATTACATGTACTGTGGAGGAATTTGGCTTGTATTCCACCCAAGCACCCCGATTGACTTTATTTTGGATAAACCAATTATGCAAATGGATACACACATTAGGGGCGGCCCCCCTCAAACTTGGCAACTGCCAGTGTGGCTCAGTCAAGCAAGGCTTGCGCATCCCTGGCCGTTGCTACAGTATCACGTGGAACTTGTCATGTAATTTATACAGATTCTCTCTCCCCTTGAGCTGGAGCCATGCTCAGACAAGCCACCCACCTTTCTGGGACTCTCTTGTGGAAACAGCTTTTATCTGAGCTCACAAGCAAGCCCTTTGAACGTCTCTTGTCTTGCTCCTGGGATGTTTGCATGATACAGACAAGGGGCTTTAAGAGAGTGTTTTTCTATCTCTCTCATTTGTGTCCCACAGCCAGAGCAGCTGCAGTTGGAAAATAATGTGCTCTGGGCAGAAGTTTAGCATCAGGAACAGTTCAGTTCTTGGGACACAGCACGAAATGTGCCCCTCTCCTTCCAGCTGGCCTAATTAGTAGAATAAGAGACATTGTGAAAATCTGTTACCTTGACAAATCCTTAGCCTCTGAGGGCAACAAGTCTTCATGTGGCACCCCCCGCCATTCCACCTGCCCATCAGCTGCAAAAAGCAAAGCTAAAGCAGATGAAATGTAAAACTGGAGCTCAGTTCTCCTTATAAAAAGCCAAAGCCAAATAGAGCCCAAAGGCATCCTCGTCTAATGGAGTCCTGTCATGGGGCCAGGAAAGTTAGGGCCTAATGGCCCCATGAAAGCCCAGTGGATTACACCGGGGAGCAGTCAGGTGTTCCAGGTGGTGCCCCTTTGGCTAATTAGTGATGGAGCAGCTGAGCTAGAAGGAGTTCTGCTGGAACAGTGTGAGGAACAAGTTGCTTAGAAGGAAGGTGGAGGGAAAAAGCTCTCTCTGGCAGGGCCCTGCAGCTGCTGCGGGCTCGAGGAGCCCACAGCAGGTGGAGTAGGTCTCTGTGGGGGGAAGCCCTGAATGAGGGCTTGGAGTTAACAATGAGAGCCCCAAGAAAACTGTCAGAATCCCTGGGGAAGGGCATCAGTGGTGCAGCTCATATCTTGGGGTTTGGGAGGAGCAGAGAGTCCTACAGGAAGAAGCTGGGTCCGGGGAATGGAGTGCAAAAGAGAGATCTGGTCGAAGAAGCCCACAGACAGCAGAATAGACTCCTGTGTGGAGAAGCCCAGAGTTAGAAGCCTGAAGGTACAGACAGGTAGGAAAAAACTCTAGGGTTCAGATGAGGCTCCCATGGGAGAAGTTCTGGGATACAGCTTGTACGAGGGAGGAGGAAAGAGGTAAACGGCCTGAGTCCCTGGGGGAGGCAGCCAGTAGAGGGAATCCTGCTGAAGAAGTAGTTGTTGTGCGGCTTGAGAGCAGCCGAAGAAGAATTATTACTTTGGATTTGTTAGGGCTTGCATTGGGCTCTGGTTTCTACCCTGGAAGTTCATGTGACTATGCTGGAGAGCCAAACCACGGAAGTCCCAGGAAAAGGCAGATGGCTTGCAGGAGGCACCAGAGACAAAGGCCTCTTGCAACATTGCTCCAGGTTCAAGGGGGTGCTAAGATGGTAAGCCCAGTGTGCTACCGGCCCCTAGGAGGGCCAGTGTTACAAAGTGTAGTGCTGGAGTTGGCTCTCGCTGTGCCTTATCTCAAGACTGAGGGAATTTTAGCAGCCTCCTTCAGCTGGCTGCGGAATGTGAAGCACATGCCATCTTGCTTCAGGAAACACGCTGTACTAGTGACACTCAATTGTCAGCTCCGGGCTTTGGTGCTGTGTGTCGCCTCCCTCATGCACAGTACAGGATGGCATCCTACATCGGGAAGATATTCCAGTAACTCCAGTCTCGTCATCAGGTCCAAATGATGTTATTAGATGGTAGGTTATAAAAGAGAAGGATGCCTGACTCTTATCATTGTTTAACAACCTCCATCTGCCAACCCGTCTTACCCTTGTCAGGATTTTTAGTCTACTGAGGCAATTTTAATTAAAACCATTCCCAGTTGGGATGCCTTGATGATGATGTGGATGGAGTAAGGCTAGAGGAATAGGTATCAACAGTTGACCTGCAGCTTCTTTATGATCCTAAGCAACCACCCACTTTCCATAGCAAAAGATGTACCTCAGGTTCTTCTCCTGACTTCGGCTTTTCTACAACTGGACAACACTCTCCAGTGGTCAGAGTGTAAAGTGCTTGATATGTTTCCTCAATCGCAGTATGGGCTATGCTTGATCATAACAGGCATGCAAATTCCAACTCCTAACATCCTACAGAAACCTCGGTGAAATTTCCAGAAGTGGGATCTGTTCTAATCAGAGTTGGAGCCTCTTCTCGGTAAAATCTTGGAATCAGATGTTGGAACAACATCAGTGCCACCTACCAAGCTTTCTGCCATAAAGTTCTGGCTGCTTCAAAGAAATCTATACCTCAGGGATTTCATCAACAATTCATTGCTGGGTGATCACCACCAGCATGTAACCTGGTGATGTAACCAGACTATATCAGAAATTTAAATCCACTGAGAACGAACAGGAAGTTTTGGACAAAAGTAGAGACTTTTTTCGTCTTCTAAATCAAACCTGGCAAGAGTGATGGAAAGAAACTGTCTCCAAATTGAACTTCATGCATTCCCATCGCAAATCCAGGGAAACTATTAAGAGAGTGAGCAGAGATTCTAGTCTGGGCAAGAGGGATTATCCAGTCACAGGAAAAAATCCATCGCATCCCAGCTGGTGGCCAATGGCAGAGCTCCTAATCAAGACAAAGTTTTCACACCTGCAGTTAAAATGATTGTTGCTAAGAGATGGCAGGAGCCGAGTGTGGACATGATCCTGATGGATCCTTTTACAGATCAAGAGCTCAACTTTCTTATACCTCAATTGTAGCCTGACAAGGCTTCTGGTGTAGAAACATCCACAACATGTTTGTTTTTCACTTTGGGCGAATTACCAAAACCTGGCTGCTTTGATTTCTGAATCATTGTTGACAGGATTGCAGCATCCCAAAAGCCCGGTGAAGAGCAGAGGTCATAGGCTGTTCCCAAGCTAGGGAAACCATTTACTGACCCAAACAGCTACAGACTGATCTTTCTGCTGCAGGTTACCTACAGGCTGACGGCTGATGCAGATTAATGAGGCAATTGATCCTCAGCTGCCTTCCGTTCAGGCTGGTTCGGGAGGGGGCAATGCATCCAAGATTTGATGCTTTGACTCAAGACATAGAGAATGCACTTGAGTCAGGAAAGATGGTCACCCACAACATGGTGTTGTACAGGAGCATTTCAGCAACCAGCCAGGTGTCCAAGCCACTGGCAATTATTGGGATGGATGGCCAGTTATTCCACTTGCTGCTTTTAGCCATTTTTAGGCTTCTGCAGAAATTTAGCATAATTAGGGAAACCAGGAGGGAGTGGTTAGACAGTGAACATGCGAAGTGAGACTGGCTCTCTGCGTTCTCTTTCTCTGAATATGCTGGGGCAAATGTCTGTGAAAAACAGGACGTCTGGATATATTTTAGGACTGTAGCTATGGGGAAATTATTGCTAGACGTATAGCTTAAGAATGCTTACTTAACAATATTTTTTAGTGACATGTCTCGGTAACTCCAGCTTCTGTCCAGTGATTGATTTGTTAGATCAGCTATGTGATATTCTTTTGACTGACATGTCTCTGTAGCTTTTGGGATATAAGAAGGAGGTAGTAAGTCTGAGTCAGACAGATCGCTTCGTGGACACGTTGAAAAGCTCTCCAGGCACAGGCAGAAGGACTGGCCATCTGGAAATCTGTGACTGCTTCACCCGAACACTGCCTCAGACTTGTGGGGAAACGATCAGTTCTGAGGTATCTAACAACCTATTGTCTTTCTATATGCTTAAGACTAGTGGAGATTTCTGGTAAAGGCAATTCCCATGGGATTGCTGGAGACCAATAAAGTAAAGCTTTAAGTTAAAAGCACTTGGCTTTCTTGTCTATGCCAGCCATATAGCAGGAGAAAGTACTGCATTTCCCTTGGTTTATGTTCTGATACCAACTTGCAGAGACTAAAAATTACTGGCTCAAAGAACCCTGGGTAACTGTATGGCCCCTTGGGCTGACTGCCAAGCTGCCGCGAGCTATCCTTTGCAGGCCAATGGTGTGGTTCATCAAGCAATTGGATGGTCCGGAGGAGAGCGGTTTGTGGGTCGGGGAAGTCAGTGAGGAGAGGTTTACAGTAGACCAGGTGGGAGATGAGAACGGTCTGTAGTTCTGTCTGCCCAGACAGAAAGAAAAGGGAGGCTCTTAGAAATGTGCTGGAGGAAGAAACAGTGAGATATGGACACAGTTGGGATGTGCTGGGCGACGGGCCCAGAGGCCTCAAAGGTGAGTGTCCTGCAAGGCACAGCAGGGCAGAAGCGATGGGGAAATAGCTGAGAGCTCGTTCCCCATGGGCCTGAGGGAAGCCTGTGCTAGCACGGAGGAGTAGTCCTTCATGAGCCCCCCGAAGTGACAGAGGAGCTGTCTTTTCCTCTAAATGTGGGCATGGAAGGATTAGATCTTTCTCCCTAAATGTGGGTTCTCTGCACACATACAAAGTGAGAAAAAAGTATTTCCATCAATAGCAATAGAAAGTTACAACCAGGCAAAATAAGGAAAATGCTGTTTGAGAACTTACTGAGTTTGGCTTCAGAAGATTTTATTTGTATATTTTGACATGGGACATTGAGAATTTGTGTTTTGATGGTTACAAAGCTTTACGTTTTTTTGACTCTCAACACTTACTGTCATTAAATAATTATTGTCTTTCCCTCCTGTTGTCTGACCCCTCCACATAGTTTTCTGCAATTGTGAAAATGTAAATGGATCAAAATGAGAAAAAATGCTTAAAAATAACCATTGATGATATCTGTCAAAATTATAAAGAAATAAAAATCAAATTCTGCCAAGCCTAATTATGTGAATTTCAGCAGGACTCTGAGCATTAACTTAATGGAGGTGGAGGAGGTTCTCCGTAGTAAACCTGCTGCATTTTTGTGCTATTAATAAAATGAATCTGGGATTTAATGAAGGGCACATTAAAAATTCTCACTGTTTTTATGAATATCCATAAAATCATCAGATAAAGCTGACCTCTCTATAAAATCTTGAGTTAAATCTCTCTCGACTTTGCGGTAAATCAGGTTTTAATTGTTTGCAGAAAGGAAGTTCAGATAAAAGCTTACTGCATTTCATTAACCAGATAGGTAACGATGAGGACAATGGGACAAGACTGCCCATGTTATATATTTACTCGCACGAGTAACTTTAGGAAGGAGAGCAATCCTGTTGCGCTCAATGACACTACTCACCTACGTAAGCGTTTGGAGGGACAGGGCACAAGTGGCATAGATGTGCTGAGGGGGCACAGTGACACGTGCTGTCTGCATTGCTTGGTCATCAGAGGGATTAAAATAACGGATTGTCACATCTTGTCCCACATGTTCAGAATGCATTTAGAGCAGCACCCAATTAAAAGAAAGGTGTTATTGTACAAAAGGTAGGGGGTTCCTATGGCAAGGGTGCCGGCGGAGGAAGCAGGACACCTGGGTTCTATTTCTAGTTCATTTTAATCCTTAAGTGACCTTGGCCCTGTCGTTACACCTCATTGTCCCTCACCCTATTTGTAAAATGGAGATCATGTTACAGATCCCTCCCCACTCTTTGAAAAGGGCTGAGAGACCCGTGGGTGAAAAGCACCTGTGGAAGTGTTAGCATTATAATTTAGTGTTAGATGTAAACCATCTCCACGGTCTTGGCAATGTAAACCGAAAGGCACTAGGGGTCATCCCTCACCAAGGACCAGAAAGTGAAATAGTCCAGCCTAGCTTCATTCTCTAAGCCCAGTGAAATGGAGGTGGTGGTGGGGGAAACAGAGGGGAGAAAAGCAGCATTAGAGTGTTGCCAGCTCTCATGATTTTCAAGTGAGTTTTATGATATTTGATGGTTTGTTTTAAAGCTTCAGCTACTGGAGTCATGAGAATTTTAGCTTTCATTTAAAATAAATAAATACATATGTTTCTTGCCGTCCTGGTGGTGGAGAAAAGTTTGAAACATGGAACCCTCAAGGTGTAAAAAGACAGAAGGCCAACTAAAAAGAATCTAAAATATATTATTTTTAAATCTCCCCTGACTTTGGGGGCCTGGCTCTGAATTTTTTAACTCTTGGAGTTGGCAACGCTGGGTGCAAGTTGTGAGAAGTATCACATTCTTTTCGTTTAATAGCCTGCAGTGTGGCTAACAGAGGCATTCCACAGAAACAGCAGAATGTCAGGCCAGCAGGGAAACGCGATGTACAGGAAGATGGCATCACTGGCAGCAGAGTAACACATGCAATTTCTTTCTATATTTGTTGGGGAGAAAATACCCTGGTGTGAATGTAAGGCTTCCAAAGGACTCTGTGTGGGTTTGTTTATGGCCTGGATTCTGCAAAGAATTCTACAGAGGTGTAAGGGTCTCCTTGGCGCTTATTGCAGCATTAGAGACTAAGGATTTGCTGGGTCTGGCTCCAGAACCACGTAAAGGAGTCTAAAAACCTTGGGTTAGCCATATTTTATTTTTCATGCCCTCTGCGCTCAGCTGCTGGAGTACTGCAAACCTGTGAGGAAAGCTGTATTTCCCACCCAGCTGAAGACAGGAAGAGTTAGAGCAACTGGAAAGACCAGAAATGGTGGGTGCTTATCTAATGAAACATCTTCCTTTAGGTCACACACACTCCACTGATAAATTGTTTAGAAAGACTCAATCAATTATAAATAGCTGTGTTAATAAATGGCAAATCAATTGTTTTAGGTTGTTACAGAATCCAACAGATCAAAAGGTTGCTTATAGCCATGGCTTAAGACCACCTTATAACACATACTGTTCACATCTGCAACATGTTTAGAACATCTAGTAATCACTTATTAAACCTTTCTAAACCATCTATCTATGGAACATTGCTATAAAGCATGACTGTACCCTGGTCAGGTTTGCCGCCCAGCCATTCACAACCAAATTCCTACTGAAGGGACTAAAACTGCATCTTAAATCACTGAATCCAAGGACACCATTTGGTGTCAAGGGAGTCATCCAATGAATTCTGCTGCTGTAGTTAAAGACAGACTCATGAAAGCACTCACTGGCAGGAAATGCATTTATTATTTTTGTGGTTTCCGGCCGCACGAAGTGGTGGTAAAAAGCCAGATTAACGAGTGTGACATTAAGAATTAAAACAAAAGTCTGCACACTAAGTAGGGAGGCTTTCAGATGGGATCCCTAGGGAGATAATATCCCATCCCCATTACTGCCCCAATAAATTCATTATGATTCATGTTATGGCAGAGGAAATGCTATTATTACAAATAAATTGATGATGGCTACTTAAAGAGCTGCAGAATTCATAACATTTGGATATTACTTAACTAATTATCTAGGGTTTAAAATGGGATCATGATTCAATCGCTTTAAAACAATTTTACATGCTGTGGTTGGAGCGCTCTTAGGGCCACTCTGATCTGTCAATGTCATGAGGGAATGGAAGAAACCGAAAGCCCCCTTCTTGGCCCAAAGCTCTGCCTGTCAAAGATCAGTACTGGCCCCCCGTTTCTATGACCTTGCACTCTTTGCACACATGCCTAGGGCTTTGGGCCAGATGTGGCAGGCACCCTGGCTCAGCATTATTGCCTGCAGCAGAGAGGGTTTTCCTGGAGGTCTCCCAGTCAGGCCTGGATCAACCAGTATGCACTCAGTGCCCTTGCACAGGACCCCCATCTCACCCCACTGAAGCTGGGTGGGCGACGTTAGAACCTGGCTCACAGGGTCGTAACGCCATTCAGGTTTGGCCTGGCCCACCCTCTGCGTGATGCGGAGGGGATAAGGGATGACTAGGCCAAATCTGAGTGAAGGTGCGGGCCCCCAACTTCCATAGTGCATAGGGTCGGAAATTGCTCTAATCCAGCACTGCTCCCATTCAAGTGCTAACCGGTCCCAAACCCGCTGAGCTAGTGGGAGCTGACGGGATCCCTGCTTGAGAGGCTGTTTTGAATGTAAATGGCACGCTTCTGTCAAATACTGCAGGTGCCAGCTCTGCTTCTTGGTTGGGTTGGGCAGCTTTGCCCTGCTCCAGCAAAAGCACAAAGCAGCCCTAACGCCAGACCTGGGGGAAACTGTGTCGCCTAGAGTCAGCAGAATGGCTCCTACATCACCCTCCATGCTTGTGCCAGACTAGGTGGTGTGGCCAGGGGGAAATGGGTGCCTATGGGACGGGTTGACAGACCTGTGGGGTCAGGTGGCTGGGCACAAGTCAGAACAGGCCTGTGTCTGATCTAACTCGCACTAAGAGACTGGTCAGGTGCACAAGATCGGGCAAGCACAAAGGTTGGCCCTTCAGAGCACCTCCTCATTGGATGCCTTGTGCCAGCTTGTGTTACAAATGGGGGAACTGGAATTGGTAAAGAACGGGGAGCAGCAGCCGGGTGTGTCGGGCTCCCGGCGCCCCGAACTACGCTCACACTCATCGCTCACACAATGGGACATGGAGTGCTTCTGTGAACAATGCTTTGCTATTCTATTGCCCTTTGCAAAGACACCTGCTGCAGTCAAGAGCGAACGCAGATTTTTGCAGATTTGACTCATTTATTCCAAGTATTTCTCTTGGCCCACCGCCCACTGGAGTGGGCTAGGTTGTTGACAGGGGCACCTGGATGGCCCTGATTCTGAGGCAATCATTGCAGCTTTGCGGTTAACACCTTGGAGTGTTTTGTTATGTCTCCAGAAAACAACAATCAAATGCTGCAGGAGTGATAATTATTATGCTGGCATCAGGACAGCTCGTGAAGAGCTGAGAGCGGGATAGAGAAAAGCGAGAGGCTGGTGCACGCACACAGACCTGGACCAGCACAGCGCCACTGGAAACAAGGAACGAGCCATCTCTGGGGCTACAAAGGGAGCTTATTCTCTGTAGGCAAATTCCTTTCCCTCTCTGCAGAGTCTGAAACCCTGGAGTCTGGCAGCAAGGGGCCCTGGCTGTGCCGAGGCTGGGGTCGCTTCGGAGATGGACATCTACCGCGCAGGGACTGACACTTCCCTCTTGTTTCACCCAGGCCACCGAACAGTGAGCCCCGGCATCCCAAGTGGAGTGCCTCCCCCTCCCTCTGCTCCCTGCTGAGATTAAAGAACCCTGATGGGACCAGAGGCCTCCTTGCCATGGTTTCCAATTAACTTGCACTTAAAATTCAAATCCCAATACATTTTTAATTTACTTCATTAAATTGTTTTCTCGTCTGGTCTGGAGAGTAGGATTTGAATAATAGAAATAACAGCCCGTGACTCACTTCCCAGGGTGGCTGCGTGTCAGGAGGAAGCAGGGACTAAGCAAACGGGCCAAGCGTTTGGGAAGAGGCGGGGCCGAAGTCATTAACGAGTTATGACCCTGTCATCCCTTGCCCTTCCATGGGCACAGGGGGCAAGTCCCCAGTGAATGCTTGCTTGGGGGTTACTGGAGAGCAGAGGCACTTCTATGGCAGCCTTCCCCATTTCCTTCTCTCTGTGGGGCATGGTGTATCGTTTCTGGTGCACGCACACTTGCATGTGCACACACAAACATCCACACGCATCAGACAGGAACATAAATACTCCTGTTGGGAGGCTGCAGCATCACACGCTTTTATTTCTTAGGCTCCGGAGTGCAAAGACACAGGCACCCCCAAACAGAGCGAGACAAAGCATCTGGATCTGTAAAAACAGAGAGGGACAACTCACCCACCTTACTCGAGGCTGCCTGTCTGCAGCTGGATCACTGCTAGGCCCAGCTCACGGCTTTCCTGTGGAGCCCCTCCGCCTGCAAGCGGGATTAAAGTGGCAGCCTACAGTTTTCACACAGTTTCCAATACACCACACTTGGGCTCTGCCGCTGGGGAGGACAGCGATGTTCTGCAGCATCATCCACCCACTTACAAACCCTCTGGCCTTCAGGGGGATCAGTTCACGAGGGAGTAGGTCCATGGACAACTGGCTCCTACTGTCGAGGGGCTGTAGGCAGCTGGGAGCCAATGAGAATGACTCTGGCCTCTGTGGCTCACAGGGGATCAGCTGTTTTGGGGGGCTATCCCCCTGCTACTTCAGTGAGGGGGGAAAACCACAATCTCCCTAAAAGTCATCAAGTAAAACTCAGCGTTTCCTGATGCCTGTACAGGAGAAGCCCACACAGGGGAGGACAAGGCCTATCATTTGGGTAATAGCTGGCCAGACGCATTATGATTTTCTCTCCACTTACTCCAGTGTAAATCAGCAGTAACAGCATTTTAATACTGTTAAATACACTTATTAAAACAGGTTCTCCTTTGACTCACATTGTCAAGGCCTGTGTTTTCGGAGGGTCTAGAGTTCTGGTCATTGTGCTCCTTAGGATGCTTTGCCCGTCTGTCTGCAGCTCCATGTGCCGTATAACCACCCGAAGCAGAGAGTTGCAATTTTCACTCCTCTTTAATAAGCCCCTGTTCTTTGGAAGCTTGTAGCAGGCTTATCTGCACCGCACAGCTCGCACCTCATGTAGCAGGCTCCACCATAAGGAGGGAAGTCATCCTGTGGCTGTGGAGATATGTTGCTATTGGCACAGTTAAAAGAAATCCAGCAAGGTACTGTTGAATCTTTTCCAGTCCCCCGGCAAGGTCCCTTCCAATCCCAGGTGGCCCAGTGTCCTCACACTCTGTTATACCCAGGGTCCTTCCTGCCCATGCTCTCCTCCAGCCACTGCTGACACGTCACAGCATCCCTGGAGGTGCTCAAGCTACGCAGTGTTTGTAAGCTGTACGCAAGCAGCCTGGGGATCTTACTGCTTTGCCGGTTACGGGGAATTGTGTGATCAGCGTTTCAGCCTGTCGTTCAGGGGAGGCCGACACTGCAATTAGACCCCCGTGGCTGGCCTGTGCCAGCTGAAATGGGCGTGCGGGGCTTGGGCTAAGGGGATCTTTAATTGCGGTGTAGCCATTCAGGCTCGGGTTGGAGCCTGAGCTCTAGGATCCTGCACGGGGGCAGGGTCCCAAAATTCAGGCTCCAGCTAGATCCCAAACGTCTAGAGCGCAATGAAACAGCTCTAGCCCCTTAGCTGGAGCTCCAGTGAACCTGAGTCAGCGGGTGCAGGCCAGCCACAGGTGTCTAATTTCAGTGCAGACATACCCTCGGTCACTGGACATTTGGCACTGATTGGATGAACTAACTCAGTCAGGAGTAGAATTTAACTCACCCAGGGAGAGGAGCTGGAACCCCCTTGCACATGCTACCCAGGCCTCAGATCCAAGCGCAGAGGAGTGCCTGCTTATTCATGGGCAGGGTGTGGTGGGAAATGGGCGAAGCCTTGGTAACCTCTCCCCCTACTTGCTGTCCCGTGCAGCTCCGCCAGGGCAGGGATGTCATCCTTTAATACTTGTGGAAGACACAAAGAAATTGCTCTCTCTAGAGCAAGAAGGAAGCAAGAGAGGACTTGGGACTCACGGTGTGTCTGTGGGACCTGAAATCAATGAACCAAAAGAGGTGTCGGAAATTAGGCCTAGTTGGTGGACAAAACGAGAGGACAGGTGTCCCTCCCATTTGGGGTCCTCACAAAGAGACTGGGGGGGAAAAGCTGGCTACTGTGACCCTGGCTGACTGAAAGACAAGAGAACAGGAAGGAGCCAGCTTCATCATCATAGCTCCCACCCGCATCGTCTCCTCGGACTCTAGGACCTACCATGACTCTTTGGCCTGAGTTGTCCTAACGTTGAGAGATGGCAGACAGGGTGAGAGAGAGGCACCCATGACATCCCCACCCTCACCGACTCTGGCTAAATCCCAACCATCGTGTGGGCTTCTCCTTCCCACCTTATTCCTTCTCTTTCTGTAGTTCTCCTTTTTCCTGCTGTCTTAGAAGACTCCAGCGTAGCTAGCCAGGTTGTAAGCTTGTGACCCGAGAGGCAACGAAAAGCAATGCCCTAAACAACTTGATGCTGGTACATGTTTGTTAGATTGCAGTGTGGTTGATAATAGTGTGCTGGGCCTGTGTTTTTCCTGCAGTGAGGCTGCAAGTGAGAGTCAACACCAGGGACAAATGCAGCTTTTGTCTCTCTTTGCTGTTCTTGTCTCTCCTCGCTCATGTGTGCTATCTTGTTTTGTCTCCTAGGAACGGGCTGGGACTTGAATAACAAGAGCAATAGCAAGAACTCCAGTCTATCTCAGCTAACTTCTTCTCTGTTCCCCAAAAAGGACAGTTGTCTAAGAGACTGTCAAGCAAGGTCCTTTCTTTCTAAAAGCTCTCTTCAGCTAAAGGGAAAGGGAACAAGAGATGTTCATAAAATAAAAGTCTTCCTCTGTATTTTATGTCACATGCTTTAACTAGTTTTCCTTCTTTTCTGTATCTTTAATAAAAGGTTAAAAAGATGTGTAATGGTGTGTTTGCTCTGGCACTAAGCATGGTGAGCTTCCTGTATGCCACACCCCAAGCCCCACTTAACACTGTTCCATGTTGGACAGTTAGAGGCCCATATATTGGACATATACCTCGTATATATATATGTTGGACAGTTAGAGGCCCACCTTTAACTTCCTGAGCCCATATATTTCATCAAAACGAATACAAGGCCCTAGATTCAGTCCCCGGTGGCATGCAGATGACTGGAAAGCCTCATTGCGTATTCAACACGCATGCACCTTTCCCACCTCACTTCACTGTCCCCTACCAGCCTCTTCTAGGCCAGCAGCTTGTTAAGATTCCAACGACACTACAGATTCAGCCTCACAGCCAGCACCGCCCCACTGCCCGCACGGCCCCACGGCGCCACAGCCAG
>ML675625.1:4404097-4436329 GCA_007922155.1 Mesoclemmys tuberculata
CCCCATTTCCCCCATGGCTTTACTGCCTACTCAGCCCCACTGCCCCACAGCTCCACCGCCTGCATGGGCCCACGGCTCACATGGCCCCACTGCCCACACTACTTCCAATGTCCGCATGACCTGCATGCTCCACTGCTTGCACAGCCCCCTGCTCACCTGGCCCCCCATGGCCCCACTGCAGACACAGTTGCATGGCCCCAGAGCTCACACAGTCCCACTGCTCCTGGGTTTGCCAAAGCCCAAACCTTAAACCTCAGTTGCTGACACGCCTTGCTCGCTGGAGTGGTGTGGGCTCACCTCTCAGCACAGCTCCGGGCTCTTCGGGGTGTGCCTTCACTGCAGAGCTGGCCCAGGAGCTGAGCACCCCATTGGAGCCCCCAGGTTAGCCTGGGTGGGTATGAGCAGCCGCCCAGAAACACCTGACCCAAATTACTGTGTCCTCACTGCTGCTGTGCTCCCCCTTGTGGGGCACCAGACTTCGGGGGCAGCTTCTGCGCTTCTTGGTGCTGCAGTGAGGTGAGCCGCTCTGTGATTCTGTCCCCACGAATGGTGGGAGATCCTGTCTGCCCCGGGCACGTGGGGGGAATTGTGGGAAGGCTTTGGAGGACTATCAGCCTTCGAGTGATGAAGTCCTCACTGCAAAGTGGGGGTTACCAGCCTGAGGGAAAGCAGGACCTGGGCTCCGACCCACCCCAGCCGGGCCAGCTAGCCCAGGCTGACCGCATCACCAAACCTGGGTGAGCGGGTTCCGCGTGTGAATGGGAGGGGGCTGCGGCAGAATCTGGGTAAGAGCCCAAGTTAACTCTGCAGTGAAGACGGACCCTAGGAGACAGCACAGAGGGATATAGCCCTGGCATCTCAAGCAGTGCTGTGTGAAACACCTTCTACTTCAAGGCCAGGCTGCCGTTCCTCTAGAGCGTACACCTGTGCTTTTGACTGCTATGATGTCTCGCCCATTTCCGACTCTGCTTCCTGATCCTCCAAACTGGTGACTTCTCCTGACTTTCCTCATCCGCTCTCACCCTTGTTCCCCTTACTCTGAGAGCCTCCTGGTACCAGCCAGGGCCAGACGAATTACCTCAGTCTTTGTGGATGGGCGTTTGCTGCAAGGCGTCAGCTTGAAGCAGCAGGGGCAGATGCAGTCCAGAGTCTCCTCCTTGGAGCTCTGGCCTTCTCTGTCCAGTTGGTTCTGTCTAGCAGGTTCTGCTCGATCTTGCCAAGTCAGTCCCTTGGCTGCTGTGTGTGGAGCTTGTCCTTTCACAACGAGAAGCCATGCCTTGGGTCAGGTAGAGGAGAAAGCCTGCAGGCTAGAGCTGAACTAGCCCCCACCATATAAACTAACACAACGTAGATAGGAACGGAGCCCGAGCGTCACCATCTCCCATATCTCCACTCTAAACTCAGCAGCTCCATGGCCAGGGCTGCCTCTACCCCAGAGTAGCGCCTTCAAAGACCCCCTTTGGCACTTGGCCACCAGTGGATGGGGAATGAGCCTCTGGGCACAAGAACAAATTTAAGAGATGACTTGCCCGAAATAGCATGTGGATTAGCAATGCTCGGCAAGCCATGCTGGTTCCCTGCTGTTCTAATCTACTTCCTGGGGGCAGACAGCTCCCTTCCCCCTGTGGGGCAGCATCTGATGTGTGCTAAAATTCCAGGTTCCCTGACAGCAAACCCACCTAGCCAGCACTGAGGTCAAGATGTTGGGTCAGGCTTACAAGGGGCCCTGATGGCACGGGCTGTCGCTTGGCTCATTCAGCAGGCTGGGACAAGTCCAAGAGGGTTGGAGAGAGACTTTCTGGACTAGAGCGGTAGGTAGGTAAATTGATAGATTTTGACAAATGGGAGCTGAGACCATGACAGCAACATGCTTCCACTGTTTGCAGGCTCAACCTTCTCTCCCAATATACCTGTCACTCACTGCAGACAGGTTTCTGTAGAAGGCCTCTGTCAAAGAAGCCAGTGTTTTATTTTACTGTTCCATAGAAATTACTATGTTCTAGCTGTGCATGCAGCCATGTGCACTGGCTTTGAATCCAAGCCACACAACCCCCACCCCCTCCGACTCAAAAGCTGTCTCTGCACTCACTCAAATTACTAGCAGGTATTTTAATTAATCCTAATTTTCATCCGCAGCTCAAATGAACTTCAGTGTGAGCACAGTCTGATTTGATTTAGATGAACTATGCTTTGATGGGAATTCAATTACACAATTTTTTTTAGCTGAAGATAATGTATTTTGACGATACAGTAGTTTCAGTGCTAATGAGATGCATTTCAGCTGCTGCGAGGACTGTATTTTTCCCTGCACTTCAGTACATAGGATGCACATTAATTACAGTTTCAATGAAGAAAAACCCCACAGAGTTGCTATCTACATTTTCCTCCTGTTAACAGCGGCTGCGGTTTCCTTACAATGCCAGTAATGTTAGAGATTCACTTTTCAGCCACATTTTATTCCACACAGCTTGATTGTGATTGGTAAAAACAATTCAACTTTATTTTACCCATTCAGTATCATAAAAGGGTCATTTATACCAGGGCAATGTAAAAGTTCATACAAGTCAGAAATCAGGATTTATTTGGAATAAATTCATTTGTTGACATTGTTTCAAGGCATAAAAAATTAAAGCCATACTGAAGTATATGTAAGCAGGGTCTGAATGGACTCTCCCCTGCCAAGATGGTATTTGCATGAGCACATCCATCGTGCTTCAGTGCGCAGCATGATGGGACTGCTTTGCCCAAATGATCGCTCTGGCTGGTGCTGGGTTACCAATCACTCTAGTGTTAAATGCAGGGGTAATGAAATGTTCCCCTTATTGTATGAGCAAAGGGCAGCAGAACTGTGCTTAGCCTGTTCTGATTGAAGGGTCATTCTCATCCTAACAGCATTGGCTAAGCAAGGGGTGTGGCTGCCAGGTTGTTGGGGGCAGGGGGAGGCAGGAATAAGTAGTCTGGTCTGGAAGTGTAGATTTTGCTGAAGCGCTCTAGGCATGGTTTAACTCCCCACTGTGCAGAACTAGAGCTAATTAAGATTCTATTAGGAGTCTTTTGTTTTGTTAAATGCTCGCCAGAGCTGAAATCACCTACTGTGAGACACTGCTCCCCCCCAGCTTCAGCACTGAGCTTCACTGACAGTTGCTGAGATCTAAAAAGTGGGGAGCTGGGTGGAATCTCAAGGGACCAACCTGCATAGGTCACAGGGGAGAAGCAGGTGATGGGGTGCAGCAGCATGGTTGGAGAGCAGCTAGAGGGCGACTGGCAGAGTGGCCTGTTGAGTAAGGAATGTAGCAGCCAGACAACAGAGCAAGTGAGATATCTTATTTACCCCTGCCCCCAACCAGGGTGGGAGGTGAACTCTGCAGCTGCGCCTCTAAACTCTGGGTCTGCCCTGATTTAAGACGACACCTATGAGTGGGGGGCTGTGAAGGGAAGGGCCCATTAAAGGAACTTCTTGTTGCTGGACTTAAGAACCTGAAGCAAAAGGAAGCTGCCCAATGTACTCTTGGGTGGGTGTTTGGCTCATGGTTTTATGTATGTGAATAAGAATAGCCTAGACCAATGGTCCATGAAGCCCAGTGCCCTGTCTTCTGACCATGGCCAATGCCAGGTGCTTCAGAGGGAGTGAACAGAACAGGTCATCATCAAGAGATCCATCCCGTCGGCCATTCCCAGCCTCTGGCAAACAGCAATCCCTGCCCATGCTGGCTAATAACTGCTTGTGGTGTTTTCCCAAGTCCATGCCTAGTTACTTTTCAGCTTTTTATTAGAAGTCTCTTTTCTCCACTCAGTCTCTGTTCTTATGAGAGGGGCAGTATTGCCGCTAGAGGTGCCCAAGGGGTGGTGTGTAATTGTCCCAGATCCCTGGGTGAGGGCTCGAGCCAGTTTTGTGTTGTACTGTTGAAAGGAACCCCTAGATATTGAACCCGGCCATTGTTGCTGCTGACTGACTAGTGGAAGAATTACATATAGGCCCACCTTTTCTTCTTGGCTGTACCTGGGCTTGCACTTTTTGGGGTGCAAACAATTGCCAGGGCAAAACACTGTACACAATTATTTGTGCCTAAAAATCAGTGACTGAAGATCTAGCTTGAAATGGGCCTGGTTTTCCTCGGAAGTGGGGTCTTTTTCACAGGAGAAAAGCACCCAACTGAACAAACCTGGTGAATCTATTTGGTGAAAAGGAATGGCTTCATCTTCCCTTGGCAATATTTTACCCACTTCTCTTCCTGGGTAAATCAGGCACAGAGGGCTCTTCTCTACAAAAATAGCAGCTATTCATTCGTTAGTATGATCACACCAATTACAGAGCAGTTTCCATTTTGGCAGTGATGGGGACTGTCCTTCGGACAAACCCTTCCAAGAGTGATCTCTGAATACATGAGGCCCCGTCAGCTCTGATGTCTCTGGCCAAACACTGTATGGCTGGCTCTGGGTACCATCGATGACCTAAGCAAAGGGGATGAAGAAACCTTTTCATGTCCCTAGTCCCCAAGGCACAGGATGCAGACATAATTTGCAATGTGCAATTACCAATTCCAGGGGCACTAATTGGCAGAGCAGGTCCATGGCTGGGTGAAGTGGAGATGGGGCCTTGGCCTCCCCCGCTGAAGCCCACTGCACCAGGCACAGCAGTGGGGGGAAAATGACTTAGTCAGGTGTTTCCTGGCTCATTTGGAGCAGGGAACCTATCAGCAGGCTCCGAAAGGAGAGAGACGCCCTCCCCATCCTGGGTCCCAAAGGTGTGTTCTGCGTGGGCTGGGCCCAGAAGGAGGAGAAGTAGTTAGCAGGCCAGGAGCTTAACTAATATGACACCAGACCATCCAGAGATGCGCCTTGAGTCCAGACAAGACCAGTGCTCAGGGGATGGGAGTTGTCTGCCGGGAGACACTTTCCAGCAGCGGGAGGAGGGGCAGCCCACGAAGAACCCAGGACCCTAAGATGGAGATGGAGTCCCTGAGAAGGGATAGGAGGCAAGGAGAGGGCTATGGACCAGAAGGCACTGGCAGGGGAGCACGAGGGCTAAGAACCGCTTAGATGTTCTCATGGTGGCTGCCGGATATAAGAGTAGATAGCTAGGTAGGCAGAGCTGTCTGGCAATGATCGATAGATAGATGTGGTGCAAGAACCACTTTTCACCTGCCCTCTTGTGCAGGGCTGATAGCCTCCACAGTCACCTCACTCCACTCCTGCAGGGGTGCGCGAGGACAGTGGCTTTGGCCTGATCCTGAGGGCTGCTGAGTGCCCACAAAGCCCATTGAAGTCAGGGGGAGCTGTGGGTGCTCAGCCTCTCTCAGGCCAGAAGGGCAGGACAGGAGCTTGGGGCTGAGGAGGCAGGGAACAGCACCATGCAGCTCCTTCAGTGGGTGCCCACAATACATGCAGGAGAAACTTGGGGCAGGAGAGAAAAAATGGAAGTGATTTTGATATAACACCACACTTATTTGTACTATTTATGGCCGTGCATAGATGGTGCTAATGAGCACTTTACCCTTGTTCTTACCTGTAAGTAATAATTCTGTCCCTCGCCCCTGTATTATCTCCTGGGCCTTTTCAATACTGCCAACTCTCATGATTTTGTGGTGAATCTTGTGATTTTTGGAGTTTTTCTGAAAGCCTCTTTTCCTGGAGCCAGGTGATTCAGGGAGACTCTCAGCTTCCCTTCTTAAAAAATAAAAATCAGTTTCTAGCTCATGTAGCTCTGAAGAAAAGCTGGAAAATGTGACTCGTGTCCCCTATGGGCTCAGACACCAGAAGGCAAATGAAGTCAGAATGTATTATTATTATTATTATTTTAAATTTGTAATTTTAATAAAGGCAATCCCTTGCTTTTTTGGAGGCCTGACTCAAGGTTTTTGAATGCTGGGGGTGGCAATTCTGTATTTTCCATGTGCACTTACCTGAAAATATCCCCATAAACCACAAATAAACGGCCCTCCATTTTCCTCTGCACACAAGCTGGTCGACATTCCCAGGGAGCACAACACAGTCACAAGAAGGGGACATTACTCATCTTCACTGTTCACATTCTTCTCAGGAAAAATATCCTACTTTTCGTGATGAAGTGATTTCAATTTGGGTTTTACCTGTAAGTGAAGTTCTAGTCACAGCAACTCCAGCTTGAATTAGGATTCGACGCAGAGGAGCGGCACATAAAAGGCAGTTTAATTCCTGCCAGATTCCATTCAGGTGATCGTTAGTCACTGCTGTGAAGTACACTTTGACTGCACTTTTGTCTTCCGCAGCTAAAACTGCAGTGTTGGCTCGCCATTCAATGACGGAGGGTCTTGGGTAGAAATCTCCTGCAGATTAAGGGCTGAATGGGCCCGTAAAAGTCAGGCTTGCAAAAGGGAGATGCATTAAAGCCACGACCCCAGGAGGCATTTGGGCTGGCTGCGGAAGTGCGTGCAGGCGCATGAGCTACGTTACCCTTTTGCAGGCGCAGCATGCAGTCTCCCCTGTGTGCCTGACCAGCTGTGCTGAGTGTTATGTTTAATCCATGGAAATTACTTGTATTCAAAGAGAAACCAGCCCAGGAGCACAGAGAGATGTAAATTCACAGTCTTTAGTGAACTACAGCTAAAACCAGCCAGAGCTATCCCCTAATAGTCTAACCCTGTTGCTATAGCGACAAGCTAGGCTCTGTTGCAACGGCAACCTAGGTAACTAGGCAAGACACAAAATACACAACACTAAACCATCCAGAGTGGGATAAAAATAAGATCTTCATTCACTTTTACCCTCCCTACCCCTGCATGGTGGGGCCTTTCCTCATCTCTCTCCCTTGCAGAGCTCTGAAGGGACAGACAAGATCCAGCCCTGGGTTTGAAGCTGGTTTATTTCTGGGTTTCCAGTCTTGAATTTTAGCCAGAGCTGCTCTCAGAGTACAGAGAGTTACAAATACAGGGAATTAACGTAAGTATCTGCAGGGTAATGCATTCCACATTATTACATATACCTACATGTAAATATATAGCGCCAGGTTCTTTCCTCCTATGCTTGCTATTTATGCCAATTTGGTAGTACAAAAGCGCCATAAAACCAACAGATCTGGCCAGCTAAGGATTTCTCAGGTGTGGGGGAATCCGTGGGTAGTGTAGAGCCAGCATAGATGACTCCTACAATACCTCCTCCTGGCCCCTGGTATAGGGAGCATATTGGGCTCATGTGCTCCAGCGATTTACCCAGCCAATGTAGTTTAGAGCAGCCTCAAAGCTGCTCTAAGTTACAGCAATGCAGGACTGCCCCCAGGAGCAAGAAGCCCCCCAACCCATTCCTTTGCAGCTCTTTCCTCCTCCCTGCCCAGTGCATATTGGGTGCAGCTGAGGAACTAGGCCATGAATCCTTAAAGAGGATAACAATTTCTAAGCATCATAAAGCATAATCATTGTATGGGAGGTAACAGTCATAAATACCGCAGCAATAATTAAAGGTTGATTAAATGTATTATGGCATGTTGCATAAATCATTTTGTGACCTCCAGTTAGTGCCAAAACATCATCGGTTAAGTAGTTTGAAATAATGTGTAATCTGCTGCAATGCATCTTGGAATTGGTCTTTAAAAATAGAAACAATTATTTCTGTTAATCATTCATGTCATTATGCAAATATTTATACATGTTCCCTTCGTTTAAAGTGGTTCCATCGTAATATGCGGAAGTGTACAAACCCAACTGCACCAAAGAACTTTAGGGTGCCATATCCTTACCGAAAACTGTCATTAAAGCAGTTAACAAATAAACAAATCTTTCCTTAGCTCAAGTAGGCAATTAGATTTTTGCTGATTCTGCTGGAGGAACACTGCTCCATGGACAAAGAAGTCTTTGCTCTTGAAACTTTGATAATTGGGTATAGTTAAAAATTTAATATCATGCACAAGGGGGAAAAAGCCTTACATTTTTGTTAAGTTACCTTAAGGAGCTGCATTACATTTTAGAAGGTGGCTACCATGTGATCAGCATGGAAAGGAAAATGTCTCTTGAGAATGTGTCTGCATGCAGCACTGAGTGATGGAATTTGAGGACGTTGTGTCAAGTAAAGAGTTTAGTTTGGGATAAGATGAGAGAGAAATATCTCGCTAGACTTTTTCTTTAATTCCTTCTGAAATATGCACCACCCTTTCCTAACGATTTGCGTTTCTTTCTGCACAAGTGGTGGTTAAAACAAAAGAAGGGAGTGAGCAAATAGCTTTGTCATGCCGTTGACTGGCTTAGCTGCTCGCCACCCATTGATAGTAAATAGTGACGGCCTATTTTAAAAGGAGTCTATCAACTTAGCAGTAGGACCAGATTTTCAAAAGAGCGCAGCACCTTCGGGGTGTTCTCTTGAAAATCTGACTCCAAGTTCTTTGGAGAGTCCGGCCTAAGGAGCATAGAGTCTGGTGGTCAGAGAGGTTGTCATTTGCATCTTCCGTTGAGTTCACGGATAGCCCTAGGTACTCAGCACCTCTCTTGAGTCATTTTAGGAACTCATAAACAGCCGGCTTTGTAGCAGGACGGCCACCACCACCCATTCAAAGATCCCAAGTTAGGCTCCCAAAGAATCATGAGATTGGTGTAAAATTTATGAGATTTTTTATTTTAAAAAAAGGTCTTTTTGTTTTTTTATTTTCTTTCTGGTTTCTGAGCCTCTAGGAGACACTCAGGTCACATTTTCAAGCTTTTTCTCTGCATCTATGAGGGCTAAAAACTTCCTTTTCTTAAAAAAAAAAAAAAGAAAGTTGAAAGTCTCATGTGATTGCACAATTCCAGGAGCAGGGCTCTAAGAAAAGCATCAAATATCACGAGACTGGTGATAAAAGTCTGTAAAATGATGCAGTTGGGGGAGCTAGAGGATAACTTGTTACCAGTCAGCTTGTTGTAATTGGTTCCAGCTGCATAATTAATTAGAGGAAGGCAACTGTGAGTGGGAAGTCCAGTGAGGTTATAAATTCTCCACCCAATCTCACGAAAATCAGTACAGGCATTTCTATGTGAGCTTCCAAGGGAATAAAGTGGGTCTCTGGGATAAAATTTGGGCTAATCTGCCCTCCCTGTCTTTGAGCACAAATCCAGTAACTCCATCTTCAAGTGGGGTCCAGGTGCATTATCCAAGTGCCCCCCTGCATGTCAGTTTTCAGACAGCTAGCCTCTGTGTTTGCAGGTGTATTCATCCCTACAGAGGGAATGCGGGTGCAAATCAGAGTACCTGAGTGCCTAATAGCTTGATTGCAAGAGAGTTACAGGAACAAGCACTGTGCAATTACCCATCCCAAATTGAAATGAAATGAAATGAAATGAAAAATGAAAATGTCATGAATGAAAAGTCATATTTTTTCACGGTACAGGAATTTTGCAAAATTTAAATTCAGAAAATTCTGAATGCCCTTATTGAAACATTTTGTTTCAATAATGTTGAAACATTATAATATAATATAATATAATATATTTATAGTAAACATTAATATATAAATATAATATACTATTAGAATTAATGGCTCACAATATCACATAATATAGAATTTGAAATGAAACAAGAAAGTCTAAACAAAATGTTCCAGTTGGGTTGTGAATTACTTTGAAATGTTTCCATTGAAAATTTTGTCAGAACTCTTGTGTTCCCACAAAATGTTTTGATTTATAAGAAGCTGCAGTTTCCGATGGAAAACTGTTCTATCAAAAAATATTTGACCAGCTCTACTGGCCACATTGCTTCCAGGCACTAGCTCTTTGCTTGAGGGCTTGCTTCCTTCCAGTCACACAAGTCCATGTGCGGGTGAGAGCAGAGGAGCAGATGTGCAGGGCATGATGCTGTTCATAATGAACCTCGGCAGCTCTCTACCAAGTTCTACCTGAGGATCTCAAAGCCTTTGACTAGTTTGGCCTCGTCACCCCTGGCAATAGGAAGGTATTGTTATCTTCACTTTACAGGTGGGAAAACTGAAACACAGAGTGGAGATGTGACTTGCCCAAAGTCAAAAAGCCAGTCACAGGTAAAACTTGAACTGGAAGCCAGAAATCTGGGGCCCAGCCCAGGGCCTTAACCACAAGAGAATACCTCCCCATGCAAGAAGCCAGTGGCCACCATCCTGAATGTCCATGCACCCTCCCATCTCCTCTCTGCTCTGCCTCCCAGCACCTAGGCAGCCAGTCTATTCTTGTCTGCCCCAGCCCTGTGTTAGAAAAAGGAGTCTGCCCACCTTTTCAAACTACACCATATAGGAAGCCGAGGGGGGACGTTCCTCTCACCCAGTGTCCCAGTCCAGCCCCTGTTGCCTCCACCTTCACCTAGGAAATTTCCATAACATCTAAACATAAAGTACTTTAAAACAATGGGGTTTTACCCAATAGTGACCTCTCTTTCTAAAGGAAAATGTGGGGTGGGGGCCAGCTCCTGCTCCTCCCAATTAATTCATTTCTGTGGATTTTCTTTGAATCCCTCTCCACAATACAACAAAGCCATCCATGGTGTAATGACCTCCCAATGCAATGGAGGCACCTGAGTGCAGATCTGATGTGTGCCATGCCGTGCTGGTCACTTAGATCTATTTCCACCTTCAGTGGGAGTTCAGTTCAATATGAATAAGGGTGAGCTGAGGAAACTACAACTCTGAGGGATCAAAAGGACCTCAAGTCAGGTAAAGACCTAAGGAGCACAAGTCAGGCACTCTTCTCTGTTGGAGGAACATGCACAAAAATTGGCTCTTCAGGAAGCACATTGGAAGCCAACTGCTACTGTAACAACATAGCTAGCAGACACGTCCAGGCAGCATACTGTTTCCTGGGGGAGGAGTTTGGAAGGGAACTGTCTGAGAAGCCATGAGGCTGAAGAAACCACTTTGCAAGCAGCCACAACAAATCTGCAGTTCGTTAATTAACCTGGTGTCAGACTGAGATCTTCAATGGCAGAGGATCCAGACACAATGAAGCATAAAACATGGCCACAGCAGTAATCAAATCCTAGACAGCAGGTGAGACCATTCACAGCTGCACTGCAAAGAGTGGGACAGTTCTGTGAGTGCACAGTTTGTTTTACAAGACAAGGCTGATAATAGAAAATGGAGGGGCTGAAGCCTCC
Source organism: Mesoclemmys tuberculata (assembly GCA_007922155.1). Taxonomy (NCBI): domain Eukaryota; kingdom Metazoa; phylum Chordata; order Testudines; family Chelidae; genus Mesoclemmys; species Mesoclemmys tuberculata. The sequence continues at coordinate 4,415,156 of ML675625.1, forward strand.
AGGGACATTAAACCTGCAAGTGAAGAATTTAGCTCAGGCACGGAAGAGCTGGAAAGAGGAATTCAATCTCTTTGTAGATATTGCCGTGGCAGTTAAACAGGATGCTATGAAAATAAAACTGTTTTGCTTCCTGTTTTGGAGAAGGGGAGAGAAAGATAAGTGAGACTCTGTGCCTGGAACTTCCACAAATTCAACACACCTTAGCAGCAATAATGGGCTGATTTTTACTCACTGTAACCCCAGGAAGAATGAAACGTCAGAAAGATATCATTCCTTCTGCTGGGATCAAGCAGCTGGGGAGGGTATAGATGAGTACAGCACTGATTTCAAAGTGCTAGCAGCCAGCTGTCATTTTGGAAATATTAAAGATTCATTGATAAGAGGCTGGGCAGAGCATGGGATACAAGACTTGCAAATAGAAGAAGAGCATTTGCTGAAGGATGCTGACAGAACTTTGGGGAAAAGCTTGAAGATATGCAGGGCAAGAGAGCCATCCAAAGAGATGTTTATGACCTGGAAGGGCAGTCAGCTGAAACGGTCCATGACGTATATAAGAAAGAGAAACTAACACCAGATACAACATCAGCAGATGACAATGGTGCAGCCACATGCAAATACTGTGGGAGAAAACGTGCAAGACAGAAAGAAGAGTGTCTGGCTTATGGGAAAAAATGCCATATCTGTGAAAAATGTAATCATTTTGCAGCCAAGTGTTTGTCCAGACAGAAGAAAAACAAATCCAAGGTGCACACAGTAACTGAAGAGAACTGTGAGTATGAAGACATTATGCGGGTGACCCAACAGCTGGTAAACACAGTGCAAGACCACCAGAAACAGCTGTATGCAGCTCTGTTACTTGGGAAGAAAGTGAGATGATTTCAGTTAGATGGTGGTGCTTATTCTAATCAGTCTGGTGAACCCAGACACACAGTTGGAAGAGACTGACCAGCTGTTAGCAATGTACAATCATACTACGCTGAAGTCCATGGGGAAATGTAAAATCAAAACAAGAAATCCAAAAAACAATAGTAAAGGCAGACTGGACTTTGCGGTCCTAGGTGATGAGACAGCAATACCACTTCTGGCCAGCCAGGCTGCCTAAGCCATGAACCTGATAAAAGTACAGTTCCAGAATGAAATGAAAGTGGATAGTGGGTAACTGCAGATACCTTGGATGGAGATGATACAGAGGAAGTGTACAGAGGGAGACGGGTGGCTAGATGGTCTTTATAAAATAGAGGTCGACACCAGTGGGAAGCCAGTTAAATTGCCAAAAAGAAAAGTACCATCACATTGTGGTGGAAAACAAATTGCTGAGCTTACAGAATCATGGAATCATACCGCCAGTAGAGAAGAGCACAGAGTGGGTATGCAGGCTTGTCACGGTAAGAAAGCCAGCAGGAGAAATGAGAGTATACATGGAGCCAGAGCCTTTAAAGAAAGCTTTGAAATGGAACCACTTCCCTCTGCCTATGACTGAGGACATATTTCCAGGTCTGCCTAAAGCACGACTTCTTACATTATGCAACATAAACAATGGATTCTGGCATGTCAAACTGGATGAAGAATCCAGTTACTTGACGACCTTTGCAACTCCAGTTGCGAGATAGTGATGGTTATGGATGCCAGTCAGAATCAGTCCAGCACCAGAGGTATTCCAGAGCAGTTTGATCCAAATTTTGGAGGCCCTGATGGGAAGCCAGACAATAGCAAACGATGTGCTGATAGAAGGAAAGGGTGATGATTCAGCACAAGCACAATGAGATCATGTCTTCAAATGGTTACAATTATTACGGAGTTGCAGAGAAAAGAACATTAAATTGAAGTTAGAAAAGGTCAGGTTGAAGGTAACCAAGGTGCCTTACACTGGACATTTGTTGACCTCCAAAAGGACTGAAAGAAGACCCAGAGAAAGTGAGGCTAATTAGAGAAATGCCAAGACCTAGCTATGTTAAAGGAGTTCGAAAGATTCCTGGGAATGGTCAATTATTTTGGTAAGTTTTTCAACTGTCTGTCTGTGAGCTGCAAGATCCTGAGAGAGCTGGCACGTAAAGACGCTTCATGGGAGTGGACTGACCAACATGATCAATATTTTGGAAAGTAAAAGAGATGATTGGGGAGGCTCCCATTCTGAAATACTATAAGCCAGAGGAACCCCTGATGCTGCAATGTGGTGCATCTGAGACAGGTCTAAGGGCCAATATACTGGAAGGGGGACAACCTGTTCAGTTCCCAAGTAGAGAATTATCTGTGACAGTGATGGGCTGTGCTCAGATTGAGAAAGAGTTGTTAGCAATACTCTTTGGAATGGAAAAAATTCACCAGTGCACTTACAGTCACACTGTGAACATACAATCTGACCATAAACCTCTCAAAAACATTTGGAGGCAGCCATTATTGAGGTGCACCAAAGGTCTTACAGTGGATGATGATTCATCTGTAGAGGTATGAGGTACAGATCAAGCATTGCCCAGGCAGAGACTTGGTGTTGGCAGACACCTTGAGACGTGCATACCTGCCGGAACCCAGCAAGGAGGAATCCGTAGAGGTTGAGGTGCACTACTTGTCGTACTGTACTTATCTTTAAAAAGGGTACAGTACTTATCTATCTCAGAAGAAAGACTGAGAGAGCTACAGAGAAGTACAGAGCAAGACAGAATGCTGCAGACACTGAAATTCATGATCCTACAAGGATGACCAGTGACAAAAGACCAAGTGCCTAAAGAGATAACACCATTTTTTCAGATAAGAGATGGGTTGTGTGTACAGAATGGCATTATATTTCAGGGAGAAAGAGTGGTTATTCCAGCAGCCTTTAGGAATGAGATTATACACAAAGTTCATTTGTCATGTCTGGGAATTGGAGGTCGCTTAAGGCAAGCCAGAGACACCATATATTTGCCAGGAATCAATGAGCAATTATGGACGTTCATGGAAAAGTGTGATGTACACAGATCCTGGGAAGACTGTCAACTGAAACATACCTTGTGGCAACACCAAGTCCCCCCCACAAAAAAATGGGCAAAGGTGGATGTGGATTTGTTTATCTTTGGAGAAAAAGGATACATGATCATTGTAGACTATTTTTTCCAGTTTCTGGGAGATAGACTATTTACCAGACACAAAATCCAAAATAGCCATATGAAAGATAAAGGCACATTTTGCACCATGTGAGATAACAGATACTGTGTGTTTTGATAATGGACCACAGTTTGTTTCAGGAGAGTTCTGGAAGTTCACCTAGGACTGTGATTTTGATCACAGAGGCGAGTAGAGTTGTTATCCTCAAAGCAATGGAAAAGTGAAATCAATAGTAAAAACTGCTAAGCAACTGCTGAAAAAAGGAAAAACTGCAGATGCTGACCCATACTTAGTCCTACTAGATCATACAAATACTTCCTCATAAGGCATAAATTCTGGTCCAGCCCAAGGATTGATGAGCTGGAGAATTAAGAAACTCTTGCCGACAAGTGGAAGGCTATTAGATCCTGGATACTCAGGAGCTGGCCATGGCAAACTACAGAGAAAACAACAAAAGAGAAAAGTGATTTACTGCACCAGTTCCACAAGAGATCTGCCAGAGCTGGAGCCAGATGACAAAGTGTGCATGCAACCATTAATAAAACAGGATAGGTTCTGGCACAAAGCCACCGGGTGCAACCAGGATACCAAAGATCCTATAGTGCAAATGGATAATGGACAGGTAGCAAGGTGAAACCGTAGGCACCTCAGGGAAACAAAAGGAACCTCTAAGCACAGTATTGACAACACAAGCCAGAGTTGTTAGAAAAGGGCAATGTCAGGGAAAGACCAGAGGAAGAGGGTGTTTCACTGCAGACTTCAGCAACAGCAAACCTAGAGACTGTGGTTGACCAGACAGGAGGAAGACAGCACCAGAGCTTGAACTCAGCCTTGGACTTTTACAGGCCTCTACCACTTGATCTAAAGGAATAACTCTGCTCACAAGTGGCAGTAGTAGGTTCTTCTCCTCTGCATGGAATAGCCACTAGCAGGGAACATAACACATTTAGCCATCGTATTTATGTGCATAGCTCTGGTTGTGGTGCCTCACACTGGATGCACTATGAGATCCCATCCGCCGGTAGGATCTTTTGTTCATAATGAATGTTGATCGAGCTCCAAATCTGAAGCTGGCCTCCTACTCTGGTGCAACAAAATGGCAAGCCTCTGACCTGCATGTGTGATGAATCTGCTAAGCAGGGATCTACCATTCATTCCCATCAAACTCCTCAGACATCCTTTCCCCCAAGCCCGGTAGGAAGAGGGAGCAGATGTAAGACAGTGACCCAGGAAGTTACTTTTGGCACTTTTGGGGAAGCAGTGCTTGCATGGCTTGCATGGCAAGCCAGGAGCAGCAGAAGCTGGATGCAGGTAGAACCCCAGGAACTGATGCACAGAGCAGGACGATGCGGAAGCTGGGGACCTGTGTGTGGAACAAGTTGTGACTGCTGGACATTGCAGCCCGGAGCAGGTCTGTGAGGGACTTCTGGGGAAACAGCAGAGAGTGATTAGGGCGCCAGTCCAGAAGGGCCCCATGAGAGACGCTAGCTGAGCTTGCAGGTTCCTCTGTGCTCTGAATAGAGTCTGCACGGGAGAGGGAACCTGAGGCACTAAGCAGAAGAGCCCTGACCCTCTTCTGGACAGTCCCCCGGGAGCCCAAATAAGAGCTGCCATTGCTGCCTTTGAACTGTGAATGTTTAAGTCACTGTACCTAGGGTGTTTGCTAACTTTCTTTTTCCTGCCAGCCCTTGGAAAACACCCCTTCACTTTATCCCACTGTCGACATGGTTATTGGGACCCACCAGCACTGGGGCCTAGCCGCCGAAGCATCTCCAGCACTTGCCTCAAAGTCGTGGTCCCCCTGACATGCTACTGTGACCTGGGGAGTTGTTGTGCCCCGGCACTGGGCAGCTACAAGTGTTACACAAAGAAGATTTTTTCTTTATCATTAATTTTCATTGTTGTACCAACTGCACTACCGCTCCCTGGCTGGGAATAGACATGGAGGTTGCAAATTGCCACATAAAGCTGTTCTTGCTGCATTTCCACACAAGTGCTGAAAATCTCTCCAGAACCCTGGACTGGAAAACTTGCTAGCCAAGATTCATGCATCCAAGGGGATTGAACAGTTCAGACAAACTTCAGAGACGCATCCAGGCATTTTGGGTATTAATCCAAAGTGAAATAAAACTTCAAAAGTTCTGTGGTTCAACTGTCGTTGATTTGGCCTCAGGTAATTTTGGCTCTACAAATGACTCCTATTCCACCCTCAGAAAGCAGTCTGAAAGCTATTTATTCCATAGCCATGCCAGAATAATATGTACTCCCACGCCTCTCTAGATGGATTGTCAATAGGGAGTAGTCCATCTTCATGTAATTTTTAACATCTTTCAACTAAATAGGGGATCCAAATGCAAAACCCAGCACTCCGGGACTTCACATAGATTTGTGACCTTCCTTGGAGACTACAGGTCCATAAACTAGTGAGTAGATTACAGCAAGACATAAATATCGTATTTTCATCTGTGACAGATATAACCTTGCTCTGATATTTCTCATGTTATTTAGGGGGAATATGGACCCATTTGGCTCATCCCATCAATCTGAAAGTCCCAAACACAAGATGTAAGAAGCAGTTCCGAGCATGAAATAAATGGTGCAATGGATTCGCAGAGGCTGCTGAATGCCATCTGACACTAAAAGCACTATTTCCAGACCCCCTGCCCCCAGCAATTTATTTGTTGAGGGAGGGAAGCACCTCTTCTCTTTGGAAGAGAGCAGAACTGTCAGCTTTGTTTCTGTCAGCACATAGCAGACCAGATTCAACTCTCCTTTACTTGGGGATAAAGCCGTCACCTGCACTGATGATCCATGGAGATACTCAGATGTTACATTGATGGGAAGGAGAGCAGAATTTGGCTCGTAATATTTTTTTAAACAAAATCTTAGATTTTGGGGCACAATTTTTTAACAACTCAAGAAAATTCTGAATTCTACAGCCAGCTGTCCTTCCAGCTAATCCCACTGGAGGGGAGTCGCCCCTCTGCAGAGGGCCAGCCCTCAACCTAAGCACCACTAGTAGTACAAGGGGGCTACTGTCAATCAAACTTTATCTCTCCGGAAGTCCCGCCTCATCTGGTCACCTCTTCTGGAAGTTCCGTACCATTTTATCCTAACAACTCAAAGTCATGACAAGTTTAAAATACTATATTAACAACCAAAAAAACTCAAAGCCTCCAACATACCTTTCATGTTTTAAAAAAGCATCTGTTATAATAACAAACACTGTTGTTTGTAGAGTGTTTACAATGTTTGTGGTACATTCCTTTTGTTTTAACATATTTTTTATTTAAAAAAAATTACTATAAGAACAATTAAACATTGTAAAAGTTGTGGGTATTTAAGATGTCAATGGTACAACCATTTTTCTTTAAAAAGTTTTTAAAAGAAACAAACAAACAAAACACCTAAGCCCCTTATTGAGGTTTGCAAGGTCCTGCAGTCAGAGAGGGGTACAAAGTAACATTAAGGACTGTTATGTATGACCGTTATTGGTTAATACTATAAGAAGGCTCTACAGTTTTTATTTAAACAGGTAAATGCTTTTTTAACTTAAAAAAGGACCCAGTTAAACAGATCTCAAAAAAAAAAAAAAAAAGGGTTTGCAGGTTACAAAAGGGAACATTTTGGGGGTGAAGTATCCAGAAATTCAGAGGTGTGGTAACAAAAGCCGCCCTTGCTAACTGGACTCAGAATGGTATAAAAACCTCAGCTTTTTGGGAGACTGTTTTTTCCTAACAGACCCTATTTGAACTGCTGCAGGACTAGCTATGTTGCTTATTCTTAACTTTGAAAGCTATATATTGTAGGAGAGTAGAGATTTAAAAGCTGAACAAGTAGCCAGGCCTATATTACAGGAAACTTTGTTTTTGTGAATCTTAGTTAGTTTGTTATCTTGTTTTCTTCTTCCTTCCTGGCAACCTGTGAAAGGGATAAGTTTATCTGCATTCCCTGTGCAAGGTCTTTTGGCGGGGAGGAAGTATTATCTATCTTTTCCCCCAGACAGGCTTTTATTTTAAAGAATGTTAGTGGAAAATTTATAGGTTTTAAGGGGACATGCCTGACTTCTTTATGGAATCCTGTAAACAGGATTATATATATATATATATATAATTGTCTGCATTATGTAGTTGTTAATATTCATTTTATAGGTGTTGATGTAACCATAAAAGAGATAAAAGAGATGCCCCGTAGTGGAGCGTCTGAGATCAGGGAGGTGGAAACCGACTTGGGGGGTGGTGGTGACTCTGATTCAGAAAGCTCTCTAGGGGGCATCTCTTTTTGTTTTTTTCTCCTCATCACCTTTTTAGCCTTTTTAAAAATGTTTACAATGACCCTGGCCTGTAACTTTTTGGCAGCCATCTGTCTATCCCTCAAACGGAGACCCCCTTTTTTATTATACTTTGCTGGTCGGGTGCTCCTTTTTGTGACTAGCTGTGCGGATTCAGAACCACCCTCTGGAAAATAGAAATATTTTTCACTATATTTATTAAGAGCTTTTGCATTTTTTACATGGTTCCTGGAGAATACAGCGCCCATTAGCTCTCTGAACGAAGTGTGATATTCGCCCATTTGCGCTCTGAATGAAGCACCCTGTTCACCCATTTGTGCTCTGAACGAAGTGCCATGTTCTCCCATTTGCTCTCTGAATGAAGTGTCATATTTTTCCCACATCTTTTTCAAACAACAAAGAGCTGCATCAGATGTATTGAGGCAGGGATCTGGTTTGTAATAATTTTCAGACACCTTAGCATCAGTCCTTGATTTTTGATTCACAACCCCTAGAGCAAGTGCAACCATCTTGAAGCATTTATCTTGTATATACGTATATATGTAAGGCCAGCTTACAGAAACACAAATAGTCACAAAGCCCCCTTTTTTCAATACTTTTATTTACAGCTAACAAGCTTAATAGGGTCCCTCGCCATTCTCTAACTTAATCCTTTTGGCTTTCTTACAAACAGTCTGCTTCCTAAGTAGGGTTCTTTAATTTCTTTGCGGACCAGACGATCCATATAATGGTCTAAACAGGCATCCTTTGGATTGGACATTTTCTTTAAAACACCGCATGGGTCCTGAACACATTGCACAGCCTTTACCATGGTCACCCTTCGTACTAAATGTTCTTGAGTTAAGCAAAAACATTCCATAGCACAATTTACGGCAATAACAGCATTCAACAAGCTTACAAAACATAGTTCAGCACACAGGTCCCAAAGCTTGCAGTTTATATCCTCTGAAGTCCAAGTCACGCAGTCATGGTCCCGCTGGCCTGGGGCATCTATGAAATAACCCTCACAATCTTCAAAAAGCTTTTCCCTAAGACAATGATTAAGGAAAGCATAAACAGCAACACGTACAATAGACCGCATGACTTTTTTACGTTCACGATGTGGCACCGGCCCAGCTCATTCCATGCCAAGACTCCTCTTAAACTCCATATAGGCGTCATCTTCAGAGTCATCCTCTTCATCGATATGTATTGTCTTTGAGCAGAAACAAGACGGGCCTGATTCATCTATGCTGTCTGATGCAACGTTGCTTGTGGGGCCCTGTTGAAAAATTTTCAGAAAAATAGCAATAAGTCTCTACAGCTACGCTTTTGTTTTTAGATCTACATGACCCGGATTATTTACTACCCAACCACCCACCCCCAACCTTCATTGTTCCTTTACCTGTGCCTCATTTCTTCCTTGGGCCTGGGCCTCTGGCAACTTCGTGGGGATGGACAATGTGAGGCTGTAAGACTCATTGGGCTCTTGGGTTTCGGGTTCCGGTGTGTCGAGCAAAGGCTGAGACAAAGAGTAGTGCTCCTCGCAACTGTCACTAATATAGCGCTTTCTATGCCTGGGGTCCAAGACCCTTGCAGCCAAAACAAATCCCGAAGGCCTCACAGGGGTGGTGAAAGTGTCCATGTTCTTCTCTCTGTGTTTTTCCACAATCTGTGAACCACACGGTCTCGAAAACGAGAAGCTTTAAAGGCCCCAAAAGCTTCTGGGGGGCGGTGGCACCACCCGCAGAACCATCAAGCCCCATCCCCGATTGGTGCACCTATCCCTTCTGGGATGGCTTAAGTCCGCTCCGATTGGCGGAGGGGTCACACTGCCCGCTTCTAGGCATGTGTCCCATCTGTGGTCAATCCCACTCTCAGGGTGAAAACCCTCTCCCATTGGTGGAGACCACCCGCTTCTGGTTGGGAGGCCATCATAACCCAGGAGGTGGGACCGAAGGTCAGGTGACTGGAGGGGGCAGGGCTTAAGTGTCAGGGGTGTGACCTAAGGGTCAAGGGGAAGGGCTTCCTAGGGCGGGGCCAGAAGTCAGGTGACCGGATGGTATGGGACTTCCAGAAACAGGTGACCAGATGAGGCGGGACTTCCGGAGAGATAACGTTTGATTGACAGTAGCTCCCTAGTACTACTACCACTCAAGCCCTCTAAATACGATTTAATGGGTGCTCAGAGTTTGTGCTGGTGTAACCCATTGGTCACTGTATGCTAGGTGTTCCCTCTGTGCCTGATCCGCGTAGGGTGTGAGTCTGATACAGCCTAACACTGCACCTGGCTCTTTAGCTCAAGCTTTTAGTTCTGGAGGTTTCCGGTTCAATCCTCATTGCTTAAATGGAGGCTTGTCTGTGATTTCAACTGCTGTGGGCATCACAGACTCTGGATGAGCCTCTTCCATGGAGGAGTCTGACACTCCCATCCTCTCGGTTGGGCACAGAGGGCAACACATAGCACATGCTGACCAGTAGGGGCACAATGCTCCTCTTATTAGGCAAGGATTTCACTCCTCCATGCCTAAACCACTGCAGATACAGAGAAATACAACAAAACCAAATTGTCACATAATTTGGATTGCATGTATAGCTTGGTATGAATGAGGAAATATAAGGCACTGTGGATGTCACAATCTCTACAGTCAAATGGTTATTAATGTACATTCACTTATAGTAATGAGGACTCTCAGGTGACCAAAATAAGGCCTTGAAGTTGTCAAAGCTGTTAACCAGTGGGAGAAGCCCAATATATGGATTCCCTCGTATATTGCAAAGGAGTTCAAGTCCTTCTTAGGGCAGCCTGCGTGGAATTTGGAGACAGGAGAACAGGTTGTAGGAGTGAAACATTTGAAGGAGATACCAAGAAGTCAATCTGTGAGCACATGGTTAGAATGCTAGCCACAGTTGCCGCATTTCTGTATGTAGAATCATAGAAGATGAGGGTGGGAAGGGACCTTAGGAGGTATCTAGTCCAACCCCCTTGTCAAAACAGGACCAACCCCAACTAAAGCATCCCAGCCAATGCTTTGTCAAGCCGGGCCTTAAAAACCTCCCTAGGTAACCCATTCCAGTTCTTCCTCATGCTCCTCGTGAAAAAGCTTTTCCTAATACCCAGCCTAGACCTCTCCCACTGCAACTTGAGACCATTGCTCCTAGTTCTGTCATCTGCCACCACTGAGAGCAGCCTAGCTCCATCCTCCCTGGAACCCCTTTGAGGTTTTTATTAATAGAGAGCCAGTTTAGTTTGAGAAATGTGGAATCCTCCCACATCAAACTCCTATCAACATCTTTACCTTGGCGGAGGTGCAGGTTAATTCATTCTTGTTGCTTTCTAACAGGAATAAGAGGGGTTGTAACTATGTACAATGCCAAACATTCCACCTGCCCTCTAAACTTAGGGGAAGCCCGGTGGTGCCAGTCAGAATCGGGGTTCCATTGTGCTAGGGGCTGTACAAATAGACTGGAACACACAGTCTTTGTGCCAAAGAGTTTATAATCTTCAAAGGCAAAATGCAGACAAACAGGTTACAACACACTAGTGAAGGACCAGATTGTGGCAATCTAACTCACCCAGCTAGTCCTGTTACAAAAGAGGGGTGATCAGTCACTGAAGGCACTGGACAGGGACTCTGGAGAGCTGGGTCTAATTCCCTGCGTGGCCACAGACTCTCTGCAAGTCACTTGGGGCTGTGCTTCCAAATGAACTCACTGCTCATCACAATCAGACACTTAAATAAGGAGGAGAGTTTCTTGACGTGCTCTGCTCCCATTGTTAAATCTGGCCCTTAATCGCTGCACCTCACTTCAATGGGGAGCTCAGCCCTTCCTTTCTCCCACTGTTTGGCCTGTTCTTCATTTACAAGTTTTACTGGCATAGCTATGTTGGGTAAGAGTTTTAGTTTATATCTAACTGTATGGACTTTGCTATTACCTCCCTCCCTCATTGTTGGACCTTCCCCTTGACTGTATATATATATATACCACCTGCATCTGACGAAGTTGGTTACAGCCCATGAAAGCTTATGCCTGCAAAAATTAAATTTGTTAGTCTTTAAAGTGCTACAGGACTCTCATAGTTTTTTAAAAAATCTAGACACAGTTATTCCTGTATCCCGGTGCTTATACCAGTGTAGTTTATGCTAATCGGGGCAAACAGTATAAGCTATAACACTAAAAGTACTTTTATATCAATATACATATGTCCTCCTCCAGGGTTTTGCTACTTTAACTGCACTGGTAGAACTATAAGGCAGGGCAGGGACTGTCTCATCGTTTGTACAGCACCTAGCAAAACAGGACACTAATCTCAACTGGGACTTTTGTGGCACTATCATGATGAATAAAATAATAGTTTCCACATAGCTACTCATGGGAGTAAGGGCCCAGCACCTGGCCAAAGGTATCTGGATGATGAGAGGCACATGCCCTGCTTGCAATTACTGTTTTTTTTCTCACAGTTCACCATTGGCTCCAATCTATTTTCTCTTTTTTAGGGGGAAGTCAAATAGTATTCATATGAATAATTGATTCCCCCAACTTCTCTGTTGTCAGATAAATGACTCCTGAATACATGTTTTCTTTATCTGGCCAACTCCATAGATCGATGAATAATATCCCTCAAATACATTATTCATCTTTTTTCCCTCTTCCCATCATCAGATGAATTCTTTGTGATTTACGTTTGTTCGTATTCAACCGACTATCAGGAACAGATGTGTTAGTAAAGGGTTACGGGCTAATCCCTCACCCATTGAACTCAAGGGCAAATTTCCCAGTGGAAGTGGGACCAGGCCCTATTTTATTAGTGATCCCTTAGGCAGTTGATTAAATGATCCAGGTAGATTGTGGATTGTGCTTTTTTGGGCGGGAGGAGGTATAAACCATTGATGGCTTCTGGAAACAGAATCCACAGAAGCAAAAACTGAGTCACCTAATCCTGGAATGGGATTATAGCCCCATGATTTAAAATGCACCAGCTTGCACACTGTGTCTAATATGTGCATTGGAGCTTGAGATTCATACCTCCTCTGCTCCCGCTTCCTTCTTGTGCCATCACTGCAATTTGCAAATTACCAAATGAATAAAACATGGCTGGAACACTAAATTTGTGCCAGCAGATGAGGAAAGACACCGGCCAGATTCCAAGGTTTACCAGAACAGCTCTGTTGGTTCGGGTATGATTTTCTACCAGTAAAGCTATGCCAGTAAAAGCCCTCGTGTAGACGCAGTTATGTCTGTGTCACCGTGCTTATGACAATGTAGCTAGGTTTGACAAAATTACTTTCACAATTGCACAAAATTATGGGTTGTAAGCACTCTCCTTCCCCATTTTTATCTATTTAAATGTTCACAGTTGCAGGAAATTATGCGAGGGGTCAGACAATTACGTAATGGCGGCAAACATGGAAATTCAAAAAGTCAAAGCTTTATCAGCCATTAAAACACAATTTGTCACTATCACATGTCAAAATGTAAATATTCTTAAATCAACTGGTTTTACTATTCATTACCTAGTCCATTTGTAAGAAGCCTAATTCAAACATCTAAGCCACTGCATTTTGACTCAAATAAGTTCTCAAGCAGCATTTTTCCTACTTTGCCTCTCTGTATGTTTTGATTACTATTGATGGAATTTGTTTGGTTTGTGTGTGTACGGTGAAATCGAGGTTTGCCAACATTTACTGATAAAAAACGAAGCCTTTCAAGCCTAAATATAATTTATACCTGATTGGAGCAACCAGATTACGCTAGGCTCTTAAAATCACTTGTCTACTGTTAGAACCGCTTATGTTCCTGCACCCTCGTGCCTGCTTCATGATAGGCAGCACAATCTGGAACATGGGCACTAATAAATGAAGCAATGCATTTAAACAATAGGCAAGAATAGCCAGCAAGAGGCCTGATACTCCTCGCTAAGACTCCACTGGTGTCAGTGGAATCACATGGGTACCAAACCGGTGAAATGGAGTGGATAATCAGGCCCATATGGGCTCAAGTGGTGCGCAGGACTTGTGCTTGCCCCCTGCATGGGGTGACTTTCACCCTAAGATCCAGATCTTGGGCCCCAGCTCCATCCCCTTGGTGGTGCTCCAGTGACACCAAAGGGATACTTCTGATGTGGGCCCCATGCCACTTGTCCCTTCCCCATGCAGAGGGTGTTTCTAGGTGGGCTGGAGAAGGTGTGTCTGGAGCGTGCTGTGACCTGGCGATTCCCAGCCAGAAGAGTGGTCACAGCTAGTGACCCAGCTAGTGTAATTTAGAACAACAGCCCTCTCCCAGCTCCAGGATCAGGGGAGCAGGAAGGCGACTTAGAACTACCTTTTCTTGCTCTCCCATTCTGGGTCCTGCCGTGAGCATGGCTCAGACAGACCTGGGGAGATTGGCCCGAGACCTGCAACTCAGCTTGCAGCCAAGTGAACACTGGCTGGGTCTGTAACTTCAGCACTTCCTCACTGTGAGCGATTTTAACACTTGACGTGGGCTTCACAGCGGCCTTTGCACTTAAGGTCCTTGTTTAAACGAAAATTAAAGAAAAGGAGTGGGAGGGGGGAAAGAATTTGTAAAAATATATGCCCGGTCTGAGCAAATCCCATGCTGAAATCTATCACGATTCAGCAAAGCATGTAAGCACATGATTTGCCGAGTCAATGCCTTACACTGTCCTGTGGGGACAAGGAGGGGCACACCTCATTGCAGGAGTGACAAGGGAAAAAGGTGAGTCCGGCTTGGCTGCTTTGTTGGGCTTGAAACAGTTTTTGATGAGACCGAGTTCACAGGGCAGGGACACTTTGGTTTACAGTGCAATGGCTGTACCTTCAGAATAGCTGCGGAAAGTTATTTTTAAAGGAAAGGTTCTAACTTGCAGACTGCTGTATGATGCAGCAAACATTGTGATGAGACCTAGCAATTATGGGATCTGTGATTTCTTTCATCCAATGATTTTCTCCAGTGGAAAGGCAGATTTGTGCTTGTGATGCTGCTGTCCACAGCCTTTTCTTTAAAAAAAAACCCACAGGAAAAGCTGATATCTTTTTTAATACTTTCCTGCAAGTCAAAAATGACCAAAGACGTTTTATTCAAACAAAATCCCCCAAAACATCTTGAGGCAAAGATCAAACACAGAAACACAGAAACAGAAACACTCTGTAAAGCAAATGATTTGGAAACTTACAGGGATGTGGAGAGGCGATAATAGTGGAAATTGTTTCAGAACTTTAACTCAAATGTTCTGTACCAGGCACATGCTTGTAATAATAGCATGATCTACAGGACGTGGTTGCAGACAGCCTTGGAACACAACAAAGGTTTGACTTCATTCATGGAATCTAGCATGGCAAGCTCAGCTGAAATGATCAAATACAGGCGTGAGCGTCAAGATACAGATGGAAAGAAAAAGTGACAAGTGAGAAAAAAGGTGTAGCTGCTGAACGGAAATCCACCCTCTGCAAACAGAGGGGAGACAGCCAGCACTAACAACTCTTCCCAGCCTCAGTCGACAATGGACCCATTGGATTCAGACTTTATGGACCAGGCCATAGGTGGCCTTTGGTCAAGATGGGAAGCTGGGCTAATGCTTGGAGCAGGGGAGACCAGGCCTAGTGATCAGACCCTGAATCCAGAGCTAAGTTACCAAGTCCAGGGGGCAATCCAGAGCCAAAAAATAGGAGCCAAGCATCAGAACCAGAGTATCAGCCAGAGCAAGAACTAAGAACCGGGAGCCAGGAGTAGGAGACCAGAAGTGGGAACCAGAGCCAGGAGAGAGGACCCCACACACCGCTGCTAAGGACCCCTGCTGCCGCAAGGTTTAAGAATATGCCTCTGGAATCTTCAGCCAATCAAGAGGCTGGGCTCATTAGCTGAGGGCAGTGAGCTGGGTCTGGGTTCAGCTGTGGGACCCTCATACTAGCTAACAGGGCAGCGATCTCAAGTGGAAATCAGCTAGTACTGTGCTGCCCCATGGGCTTTCGGATGTGATGTGTGCAACACGTCAAAGACAGCAGCTACTGAGCCCTGCTGGCTAACAGGGCTACTCACTTTTGCAGCATGCCTCCAGGCAAATACTAAAGGCATGTCCATCTGTATGCCGAACCAGCTCTATAGGGGTGTGGATGGCCAGCAAACATTCACATCCATGTCATGCAAAGGGACCATCTACATGCCAGAAACAATCAAACCAGAAGGCCAGATTTATAGCTGTCCTGGCACATATCAGCACTGTGCCAGTAGGAGGGTCTCTGTGCAGTTCAATCAGTCTCTAATGCCATGACAGGACTAGACAGGAATTCACAGGAACCTGCCACAGATATAGACAACCTGCCCAGGGCAAGGCTTCAGCCTGTATTTCATGTCCTCCCTTCTCTGCCAGTCTGGGTCTCTGGCTCTCCTAACATCTGCCAGCCTGGGGAGCAAAAGACAAGCTAAAGAATTCATCTTTAATCTCTGGCATGGAAGCACAATGAGCATGAAGTACCGAGCTGGTCCTCAGAGCAGTGATTGGAAGAGAAGGATACCCAGAAATGCCATTTAGACGACAGTCACCCAAGAGTGTCACCATACCATGACCAGAAGAACAACATTGCAGGGAAATTTGTGGCTACAATTATGGGGTTGAACCTGGATCCGTACCTGTAGTTCAGAATTTGAGCCTGGAACTGAAGCCATATTTGGCAAATGGCAATGGCCCCGATAGGATGGGCCCAGCCTAATCTCTGTCCAGGACCTGTGGGGCAATTTACTTCTTGAATCGAGGGCTGCAGCTTATCCCCAAGAGTGGGTACAATTCATCCGTCACAAGATGCAGTGATGTAACCTCTGCTTGGTATCATTTTACCTGGAGGCAGCCTGCTCCACTGGTCCTTGGTGCTTGGAATAAGCAGAGGCGGTGCCTCGGGTCTTCTTTTTTGTGAGCGGCAAGGCCCAGTTAAGAGCTGTCCAAGTTGGTTTATTTGAAATTGTGTCAGCTGCCTCAGTTCAGAAGTGCAGCTCTGAAGAGTTCATTATCCTGTGCCCGTTAGCAGACAGGTAGCGTTCATGTGGCAGCTCAGCCTACCAAGGCACGGAGGTGACATTGAAAAGTTTCAGTCTCGGAGCCTCATTATTTTGCCATCCTACTTAAAGTCCCCTCCAATCTCAGCACATTAGCTGAAACTTGTTGGGATATGGTTTGATGAAGATCCTGTTAGTCGCTTTGCATTAACTGGCAGACAGTCACATGGTTCTATTATTAGCCGCGGTGTATCCTGCAAGTGCTGGAAATAAGCACCGCAAACAGATTGGCAGGTGGACAGCTTGGGAAGATGAAGGCTGGTGAATCGACCAATGTGCATGTCCCTAATGATGAAGATACACAGACCTCTGTCTGCCAGTGCTACTGACAGCTAGCTGAGGATGCGGCAGAAGCATGTCTGAGAAATGTGCCCAGAGGAGGCTTCATGGGGGCTTTCACATCAGGGCAGATATTAAAGAGGACAATATCTGAAAAAGCAATTGATTTGGCCAGTAATAATAACACTGCACTCTCACAGCTCATTTCATCTGGGGAGCTGTAGAAGGGGCACCGTCACCTCCTAAACATCCTCTTGTGGCTGTGTGTGGTTCTGCTATGGCCTGCCTCAGTTTCCCTCTCAATTAGGTGACAATGAGGTCATTTTAACAGCCATAAGAACATAAGAACAGTCATACTGGGTCAGACCAGTGGTCCATCTAGCCCAGGGTACTGTCTTCCGACAATGCTTCAGAAGGAACAAACAGAACAGGGCAATTTATTGAGTGATCCTTCCCTTGTTGTCCACTGCCAGCTTCTGGCAGTTGGAAGTTTAGGGACACCCAGAGCACGGGGTTTCATCCCTCACCATCTTGGCTAATAACAACTGAGGTACCTATCCTCTTTGAACGTATCTGATTCTTTTTTTAATCTAGTTATCCTTTTGGTCTTCACAACATCTCCAAGCAATGAATTTCAAAGGTTGACTGTGCATTGTGTTAAGAAATGCTTCCTTCTGTTTGTTTTGCACCTGCTGCAATTAATTTCATTGGGTGACCCTGGTTCCTGCATTTTGTGAAGGAGTGATTAACTCTTGCTTATTCACTTTCTCCACCCCTTTCATGATTGTACAGATGTCTATCACCTCTCCCCTTCATCGTCTCTTTTTCAAGTGGTACAAGCCCAGTCTTTTTAATCTCTCCTCATACGCAAGCTGTTCCATGCCCCTAATCATTTTTGTTGCCCGTCTCTGTACTTTTTCCAATTCTAATGTATCTTTTTTGAGATGGGGTGACTGGAACTGCATGCAGTATTCCAGGTGTGAGTCTATCATGGATTTATATAGTGGCATTGTGATATTTTCTACATTATTACATATCCCTTTCCATTCTTTTAGCTTTTTTGACTGCTGCTACATATTGATTTACACGTTTTCAGAGTGCTCTCCATGACGACTCCAAGATCTTTCTTGAGACATAGCTAATTTAGACCCCATCGTTTTGGATGTGTATTTGGGATTATATTTTGTAATGTGCATGACTTTGAATTTATTAACAATGAATTTAATTTACCATTTTATTGCCCAGTTTAGTGAGATCCCTTTGTAACTCTTCACAACCAGCTTTGGACTTAACTATCTTGAGTAATTTTGTATTGTCTGCAACCTTTGTCACCTCACTGTTTATCCCTTTTCCCAAATCATTTATGAATATGTTGAACAGCATAGCTCCCAGTCAAGGAGAAGCCAAACGCACTGCTTTACAGCGGTTTGTCTCCCTTTTATAAAGCCTTCTGAGAGGGCCCTTGCAGAATGCTTTCAAGCAGTGGTTCTCGGCCTTTGCCAACTACTGTACCCATTTCAGGAGTCTGATTTGTCTTGCATGCCTCTAAGTTTCACCTCACTTAAAAATTGCTTGCTTACAAAATCAGACATAAAAATACAAGTGTCGCAGCACACTATTACTGAAAAATGGCTTGCTTTCTCACGTTTACCATAGAATTATAAAACAAATCAAATGGAATATAAATACTGTACTTGCATTTCTGTGTATAGTATATAGAGCAGTATAAACAAGTCATTGTCTGTATGAAATTTTTGATTGCCCTGACTTCGCTTGGACTTTTTATGTAGCCTGTTGTAAAACTAGGCAAATATCTAGCTACGTTGATCCACTCATCTCTGTTTGCTGTAAGGCCTCAGGCTTCTCTACTGCCTGGAGAACTCTGTAATCTTTTCCCTGTTTGCTCAAGGTCTCTTGCAGGCCCCCCCTGCCTTGGGAGCTTTGGAGTCCACTCAGTCTCCCTGATTTGGGAGCGCTGCTTCTGCCTAGCTCAAACTCCCTGGGAGCTCGAGCTCGAGCTCGAACTCGAGCTCCTGCTCCTGCTCCTGCTCCTCCTCCTCCTCCTCCTCCCCCTCCCCCAGAGCTTCCTTTCTGCTCAGTATCTTTAAGTCCTCCTAGTCTTTTATTAGGCCCATTTGCTCATTACTTAATTAACTTCCTTTCAGCTCCTTAGGCAGTTAACTGTGCCAAGGTGGACCTGGGTTGGCTCATTCCCCTGTCACGGGTAGGCGGGGCATAAGGTGACCAGATGTCCTGATTTTATAGGGATAGTCCTGATATTCAGGGCTCTGTCTTATATAGATGCCTATTACCCCCCACCCCTTGTCCCAGTTTTTCACACTTTCTATCTGGTCACCTTAGCTGGGCATCTGTCCTCCCTTACAAGGCCATCCCTGTGACAGAAGCTTGCAGTGCTTTGAGGAAGTTTCAGAACCTCTCCCATGAATTAGGGGAGTATAAATAACTCTGCTTCACAGATTTGGATAAGGGAGTGGAGAGTATGCTTGTAAAATTGGTGGATGATGCAAAGCTGGGATTGCTCGCACTTCAGAGAGCAGGATTAGAATTCAAAATGACCTTGACAAATTGGAGAATTGGTCTGAATTCAACAAGATGAGGTTCAATGAAGATAAGAGCAAAGAACTTCACGTCAGAAGGAAAAATCAAATGCACAACTACAAAATGGGGAACAGCTGGCTAGGTGGTAGTGCTGCTGACGAGGATCTGGGGGTTATAGAGGATCAAAAATAGAGTGTGAGGCAACAACAGGATAGGGTTGCTTAAAAGGCTAAAATCATTCCGGGGTGTATTAACGGGATTGTCATATGTAAGATACGGGAGATAACTATCCTGCTTACTTGGCACCGGCGTGGACCCATCTGGAGTACTGTGTCCAGTTCTGGGCACTATACTTTAGGGAAGTTATGGACAAATTATAGAGAGAGTCCAGAGGAGAGCAACAAAAATTATAAAAGGTTTAGAAAGCCTTTGAGGACCTATGAGGAAAAGTTAAAAGAGCTTTACATGTTTTGTCTAGAGAAACAAAGAGCAAGGAGGGACCTGCGAACTATCTTTAAATATGTCCAGGGATGTTATAAAGAGATTCTGATCAATTGTTCTCCAGGTCCACTCAAGGTAGGACAAGATGCAATGGGCTTAATCAGCAGCAAGGGAGATTTAGGCTAGATATTAAGAAAAGCTTTCTAACTATAAAGGTAGTTAAGCTCTGGACTAGGCTTCAAGTGGGGCTGTAGAATCCCACCACTGGACGTTTTAAAGAACAGTTTACACCTGTCAGGATGGTTTAGGTTTACTTGGTGATACCTCAGCGCAGGGGGCTGGTCTAGATGACCTCTCCAGCCTGACATTCCTATTATTCTGTGACTCTCTGATAACATGGCATGTCATACCACATTTTAATTATAGAGCCAGTGTGGTGCCTGAAGGCCATCAATTCCCATTGGCCGCACCTTATTAAAATTTTACCACCAAACCGAAAGGAAAGTAGAGCTCAGTTATCGCTAGCGGAGACAATTTACCCCACTGGCCACACATCTATATCTCTGAGGAGCAAACATTCTGCCTTAGGAATGGATCAGAAGTTGTTCAGCTTCCTCCCCATTCCAGCTGCGTGGCTTGAACATTGTACTGTGCTCAGGAAGCTGTGCGCTTTTCAGAATTTTCTGCAGAATCCTAGCTTGTGTTTTAACAAAATCAAGTTTCTAGGCCTTGTGGCTGCAAAGAAATCCTCAACCTGAGTCTGCAGACAGCCTGAAACAGTAGCTCCGAGGGGCGCTAACACTGAAAGACAATGACAAATGAAAGAGCAACACGATTAACTATTTCACTGCCTGTCATTTTACAAAAACTTATTCCAATTGCTTCCTGCACCTTAGATGCAAAAAGTTCCAATTGCCTCCTGCCCAGCTGCCATAAACTCGCTCACTAGTGGCAATTTATACAGCAGTTATGTGTCTTCGGTAGACTATGCTGAGCTCACTGAAAATTAAAAATGTTGCGGCAAGGTGAAATAAATTGAATTTAATATCAAATTAAATAACCCCAATGGATCCTGCACTATGCCTTTTCATATTTTATTTCAATAAAAATCTCGGCTTAAAAATTTTATCTGAACCTGCAGAAGCTCCTTCTTCCAGCAGCACTGAAGTGACCCAGAATTTAGGGGCGCTGTCAAAGAATTTGGGTCAAGCTTGCTGCAGGGTGCATGGCTATAATAGCAATACAGGCAGGGGGCCCAAATCTGGTGTAAGTTTGACCATTGTAAATAAGTAGAATCAGACCCAAAATGTTTTTCTCTCTCTCTAATTACTTAGATTGCAAGATGGCTGAGCCTGTTTTGTTCTGCGTTTGTACAGCACCTAGCACAATGGGGTCTTGGTCCATGACAGGACCCCCTAGGTGCTACCAAAGTAGAAATATTATCTATATCTATCTATCTATCTATCTATCTATCTATCTATCTATCTATCTAT
>ML675625.1:4436339-4531509 GCA_007922155.1 Mesoclemmys tuberculata
TATCTATCTATCTATCTATCTATCTATCTATCTATCTATCTATCTATCTATCTATCTACTCTTAGATACCATGGGATAGGTGCTAATAAATGCCTAAGCTAGAGAGAGATACTTCTCAGAAACCGTACAGAAACTCTCCCAGAAAACTGGACTCATTGTAAGTTTGTCTACCAAGCAGTGCTGCTTGCCTCCTCGGTTCTGGTTACAAGAAAGCGTTGCTTTTAAATGAGGAAACAAATGAACAGATTCCCTAGTCACTCTCCCCTTCAATCTTCTGCCGTGGGAAGATGGGGCCCCTGGGACATTGCCCGCTCAGCGGCTCTGAGGGCTGGTCAACTGTGCACTTCAAACCTGCGGCTGGCCCATGCCAGCTGACTCCAGTGCCCAAAGCTCGGGCTCAGAGGCTGTTTAATTGTCGTGTACATGTTCAGGATAAGCCTGTTATCCAGATTCACATGAATAATGGACTGATAATGCAAACCAGACTCAGGACTCGGGGTCACAAATGCTTTGGCCAGGCAGGTTTCTCACTATTTGAGCAGCTCCACTGTTGAGTAACCTGATGGCATCTTGCAGCTCTTTCACTGGTCTGTCAGCCCCGCCTGCAGCATGCGGGAAAGTCTTGTGTTTACAGCTCCCAATTTATCATCTTCATCCTCTTCTAAGAGCCGTATGGCCATGCTCAGAGACTAGCATGATGCCATCACAGGTCAGCTCCTCTTTGCCCTTCTCCCCAGCCAATGCAGGGCTATACCCAACGGTAAGTTCACCAGTGCTTTATCCCATATCCTGTTAAATTCTCCGGTGATGGAGCTTCCACCCTGCAACAGTGGAGATTATTCTGTGGTCTACCAGACTTCACTGGGAAGAAATGTTTCCTGATATCCAATCAAAGGCTTCTTTTGCCCCATTTAATAAAATCCCTCATATAGAAATCATACGACTGGCTTACTTTGGAGCTGTGCTGCCTCTCCACTCCTGGCTCTGCCAGCTCTCCTCTACCCTGTCTCTTGCATGCACTGTTAGTTTTCACGTCTGTTCTCTTCTGACTTTCCTCTCACCTAGAACATGGCTCCAACTGTCTTCTCCTGGCCCCACCAGTTTCCCCAAATCCTGAGGTCAATGGTAGCCTTTCTACAAACCCTTCATTCCCAAGGACTCTTCCACTTAAAGATGCACAGATACATCAATTGTAAGACCAGAATGATCATCTATCTGATCTGCTGCATAAGCCAGGACACAGAATTCCTCTCCTCCCTCTCCTCCGTGGCTCCTACATCAGTGCCATAACTTCTGGTGGGTTTAGAGCCTCTCTTTTAGAAAGAGACATGGAGCCTTGATGTAAAGACTTCAAGAATCCACCACATCCCCAGGGAAATTGCTCCAGTGGTTAATTATCCTCACTGTTAAAAACGTCTGACTTATTTTTAGCCTGAGGGTGTCCCACTTTAGCTTCCAGCCATTGCATAATGGCCTGCCTCTGTCTGCTCCATCAAAGAGCTGTCTGCCATTGCGCCTCATTTTGAAGCAGTTAATAGTGGGTTCAAAATGATAACATTCTGAAAGCAATGGGAGGCTGATGACAGACGTATGCTGCAGCCCCTTGAACAGTCTGCAAGGGAGACATCCAGGCACTGGCTCACGCTGGCACCGCTCAGCGTCCCAGCACTGGGGACCCTGGGAGCAGCTTCTATTGCTGTGCCTGTTCATCTCCAGTGCTGGTGAACGGGGCTGGATTGGCAGCCCTGAGGGAGAGTGGCCTCTGTTTTACCTGCAGAGTGGGTAACACATCAGTGGGTGCAGCACAGCTTCCCCATGCCTGAGGGGGAGGGAGCAGCCTCTCGGCCAAGGCTGCCCGCTAGTTCCAGTAGCGAGGAAGGTGAGTTTTGCTATACCAATTCCTCCTTGCTTGGAGTGGAAGTGGCCTCTCAGCTCATGTCTCACAGGCCATGGAAGAGCCAGCAGGTGGCTACATTGACAATGGTCAGATTTGAAACAGTGGGCTATACTGGAATTGGAAAAGGTACAGAAAAGGGCAACACAAATGATATGGGGTATGGAAAAGCTTCCATCTGAGGAGAGATTAATAAAACTGGAACTTTTCAGCTTGGGAAACAGTCAGTTAAGGAGGGATAAGATAGAGGTCTATACAATCATGACTGGAGCGGAGAAAGTAAATAGGAAGTGTTATTTACGCTTTCTCATAACACAAGAATTAGGGGCCACCAAATTAAATTAGTAGGTAACAGGTTTAAAATAAACAAGAGGAAGTATTTCTTCACACAACTCACAGTCATCCTGTGGAACTCCTTGCAAGAGGATGTGGTGAAGGCCAAGACTATAATGGGGTTCAAAAAAGAACTATATAAGTTAGTGGAGGATAGATTCATCAATGGCTTTTAGCCAGGATAGGCAGGGATAGGGCCACTGTTGGAAGACGGGATAGATGGGCCATTGGTCTGACCCAGTATGGCTGTTCTTAGGTTCTTATTCTGTATTGCACTGTTAGTCCCCTCAGCCAGTCAGGCAGCCTGTGCTAGCCAGCCCGCCAAAGAGCCCCTGCAGGACAGACAGACAGTCCCCTCTGCCAGCCAGCCATTCTCTCAGACAAGACTACCAGAAGCACCACCCATGGCAGCATCTTTCATTGGCCCTGAATTCACCAACAAGGGAAATAAAAGCTCCCCTCCTGGCAGGCCCAGTGAGGGTGACCTCCCACATTAGCTCTATAATATTGCTCTGTAGCCCCTGTGATCTGCTCGTGTTGTGATCTCACTGCAGCTCCTGGGCCATGCTCACTCTGTAATCTCACTCTATGGGCCCCTGTGACCTGCTAGCTCTATAACTGGTCTATACAGGCTCCTGTGACCTGCGTGCTTTGTGATCTCAATCTGCTGCCTCCGTGAGCTGCTCCTCTCCTTTCCTTTCTCCTCTAAAGATTTTTCTTTTTAAATTATCCCCCCATATAAGCTGTCGGGCTAACGTCGGTGGACATTTCATTCATAATGTTAGGCCATCCCCAAGGTGTCTGAGATGTGAAGAGATGTGATGTTACCCGATAGGACATGCGCCAGCAAGAGGCCTTCAGCCTGGGGAATCTGTCAGAGAGAAATTCTCTGAGACTGGGCAGAAAAATAAACCTTACTTTTCCCTGAAATGATATACATCATATCTGCCTTCCATCTCACTCCCCGAATGACTTGCAGATAGTCTTCCGGGTGCTTATCACAGCGTCTATGCTAAGCAGGAGTGGGGAGTTTTTCTGTTTGGATGGGAGACCTCCAGGGTGTTGCTAGAAATAATAGAAGTGATTCAGTAGTGGAATGGCAACCAAACTGAGCATGCTCCGTCCCCATGCAGCTCCAACCAAACTGAACATGCTCCATCCCCACCCAGAGCAACCGGACATGTTGCTTCCCAGAGATTAGCCTTCTCTGTAAGCACAGAGCAGGTGCACTGTCCTACGCACATAGTGTCCTGTCAGTATCTGAGTCGTGAGCTTGTGGGACCACATGTAGGGGCAATGAGAGTGATTTAATCTTCATGGCCCAGCCAGCGGGGTTCCCTGCAGATAGTACCAGTACATATACATCTGCTAGGAGCTGGACTGATGTCACCAGCACATTTGACATGGGCCACCTTAGAGCAGTCAGGTAGTAACAGCTGGTGGTTCCCCACTGACCTGGGCAGGATTCAAACTACCAGCCTTACTTGGGACCTGATCCAGAGCCCACTTGAGTCAGTGGGAGTCTTTCAACTGACTTCAAGGAACTTTGGGTCAGGACCTCTAAATGACCCTGGAATTCAAATCCTTCTGACACATTTTATAATGAAAATATGCTTAAACTTCCTACTGTTCATTACACCCAAACCCATGGTATCTAATAAAACGTTTTAAAATTATTTTTACTCTGTCAAACAACAAATTACCACCTTTTCCCCAATTCACTTTCAATTCTTTGTAACTTTCTTCACTGAAGAGGGCTCAACGATCTCAGGAAAAAAAAAATCCCATTAGTCTAACAAGCTCACCAATTATATCCAAGGCTATAGATCAAACAAACATGCCTGAAAATTCATTATAAATGCAATGTGCGCCAAATAATTATCTCTCTCCATGAAAGTGCTCAAGGACTATAGAAAGGTATGGCTTTTGAAAAGTTGTTTGATTTATCATTTATAAGTTGAAGTTCATACAGGAAGTGCTGGTTAAATATTCAATAACTAGTCAGTCACTTGCTTAACCAGGTTGTTGGGAAAAAAAGGCTATGTGCTGGAGAAAAAAATTACTGATTTTCTTATTTTACTTACTTTTTGTTTGAGCATGATGGGAGAGATGCCACCACGTACCTGCTTCCATCTTCAGTCCTTCTAGTGGGGTCCATCAAAGATAACATCTGATATTGTGGTTTTCAGGGGAGTTAGAGAACCGTGGATTGTGTTACTGGTGGTGAAGGCTCATATTTTATGAGATTAAAATTTGGATCAGAAAAGGGGCCAGGATTCCTCATTGTCCTGCATCCTGTGCTGTTGTTTACACCTGTCAAAGTGGTGTGGGGGAATGCTACCAAGCTAGAACAGAAGCCTTTTTGCAGCCACTTTGCACTGATTTGAATGACAGTGTGAGAGGGTCATGGAGCATCTGGCCCCCTTTGTGATTCAATAATCTAATCTAGTAAAATAATGAATGTTGCTGCATGTGACCCACACGTCGCTGACAGTGGCCAAGGCCAGATACTTCCAAGGGAATGAACAGAACAGGGCAATTTATCGAGTGATCCATTCACTGTGATCCAGCACCAGCTTCTAGTCTGCCTCTGAGGGATGGAGCCCACAATCCAGACACCTAGCACCTCTGGGCACAGCACACGCTGGTACTTAAACACTCCCCCTCCCAGAAGTCCACCCCAACAGGTGTGAAGCTCCTGGTTACAGTTTAACTCTCTTAGGACATGCAGCAGTTGTGAAGCAGACAACACACACGCATATGTTTCCCCCATGCTTGGTCACAGACTTTAAAGCGTAATATCATTAAGTATCCTTATTAATACCTCATCTAGTGTTAATACATATTCTTCATAATGCTGTTAAGCACCAGGGTGTCATTAGCTTTCAGGAAAACCTGACCTGATACACTTTTATAATACAGTATTAGTGTATGTAATCAGTTGATTCTGAGGTTTGGATGCCCGGTTTTTGTAGCCCAGATAAAGTCTCTCTTTCTTGCTGGAGTGTAGACATCCTGCTGTTATTTTCCTACTTGATAGCTTTGTTTTCCTTATATGTAAATGGGCCATCACTGTGTGTGCCTGACAACCAGGGTGGAGGGACAAGCTGATATGCATTCCTTTGTCTAGGGAAGACCTGGTTTATGTATTGCTTTCCAAACACATTTTAAGAACAAACCGTATTTTTCGCTCCATAAGACGCACTTTTTTCCCACCCAAAGTGGGCGGGAAAAGTCAGTGCGTCTTATAGAGCGAAGGTGCGGAAAATCAAGCTGGCCGGCACTACTGCAGGATCGCAGGAGCGATCCTTACAACACAGCTGCCCGCCGGTCTGCTCCATAGCAGGGGAGGGGGCGGAGGAGAAAGGAGAGCAGTTCTCCTCCTCTGCCTGCCGGCCGCAGTACAGCTGATTGGGGGGGAGGGGGAGGGGGAACTGCTGCTGCTGCTCCCCCAGCTCCACCAATCAGCTTACTCCCTTCCTTCCCCCCCCCACAAGCTCCCGCTGTTACAGAGCTCAGCTCCTCCTGCTGTTTGTGCCTTGTGGGGGGGACCCGGGGCAGCTGGGGGGGCAGCGCCCTGTGGGGGGATCTGGGGGGGGCAGGGGGCAGCGCCCTGTGGGGGGACTGGGAGGGTGATGCCCTGTGGGCGGAATTGTGGTGAGGGGCTGGGGGGCAGCGCACTGTGGGGGGATCTGTGGGGGGCAGGGGGCAGCGCCCTGTGGGGGGCAGCGCTCAGGGCAGGGCTGCCGCACAGCACACAGCTGACGTTGCGCCCATCACCGTGGCCCCTGGGCGCCGAGGTTCAGCCTGCCGTGCAGCACGTGCTGCGGGCCCGCAAGCCCCTCAGGGTTGTCAGCGGGCTGCTGGGTTCAAAATATTTTTTTCCTATTTTCCTCGTCTAAAACCTAGGTGCATCTTATGGAGCGAAAAATACGGTAATTCTAGCACCTATTCGTAACTCTTTGCACACACCCAGTGCATGCAACATGCAAGGCCATTAGTGATCAGTGAGTTATTAGTTTTCCAATGATGGCTGACATGTTGCTTTAGATACAGGTGCTGAGAACAGTGTGTTGGGGTAGCAAGTGTGCAAGGCCCGACAAGAGCTGTCGACACAGAGTAGTGAACCATGAACAGACCTGTGGGACACCAATGTGCTGAGTTTTTTGCATATCTGGCCCTTAGGGCATAATTTTTAATATTAGGCATACTGTTTCTTTGACTGCATGCATAAAATAGGGACTCAAACAAGCAAATATCTAGTTACATTAATAACTGACCATTTGCCTGTGCAACTGCCTGACCTGTGCACAGAGCTGTAATTAATCATACAAACCAGGCATGCAATTGCATCTGTAGGCCCTTAACATCTCTATACTTACTTTTACTCTGTAAAACTGGGATAACAAGACAAACCCTCAGAGGGGATTGTAAGTCTTAACTAATTATTCTTTGTAAGTGACTGTGAAATTCTCAGCTGTAACGTGCTATGGAAGTACAAGGTATTCATAGTCTTATACAAAGCTAGTGTTGTCATTGTACAAAACCCGAGTGCTCTGTATTTTATAAAGGAGTTTTGATCCCTCTGATGCTGAGACGGCTGAGCAAATGAGAATTGTCTCTAATGCCCTAGTAGCTGGATTCCAACACTGGATGATGTCATACGCAGAAACTCAATGGAAGTCCAGCTGGCCACAGGAAACATTGCCTCTCCCACTAGCAGCTAGTGAGCAAGCATTCCTGGAATGCAACATGTTAGCAGAATTAAATATACCTATTTGAACTCGGCTGGTCACGTACTTACTGGTGACAAATTAGTTTTAATATTATTTATTCTGTGAATTTCAATAATTCATTAGGATATATCCATAACAGCAATTATAACATCCAAAGCAAGAAACACAGTCCACATAAATTATTCCACAGCATTCATTATTTATTTGACCCTTTATGTATAGCTAAGCAAAATTTACTGGAAAACATGTACCATTAATTAATATTTACATTACATTTTCATTAATCCTAATGCATTTTTCCAAACTAAAGCTATTGAGGTTTGGGCATGTGAGTAGCTAGCCAAGTTCTCTGCTCGTTACTTTTAAGTGATTTATAATTTAAGAATGAGCTATATATCCTGGAATTTGGGGAGAATGGGTTAGGATTAACATTCCTGAATGTCTATATGAGCGAAAGGAAAGCAGAACTTTAATCAAAAGTATCCAGTTGAACAATATGTTTATTTTATTTACTGAGATCCTTGAGGCAGTCTAAAAATCAGTGTAACCATTGCAGCAAACTGTCTTTGGGCACACAGTGCTACCACTTAGTAAATAAACTTAAACAAGGAGGAAAGCCATTATTCCAAATAGCCTGTTTTATTCCTCTGTTAGATAGACGATCCTAGGGTGAAGTGCGTGCAGTTGCCTTTGTGATATCATCATTCTGACTCAGCTAATAATCATTGGAACCACTTGCCTAGAGATGTGGGGGAAGCTCCATCCCTGGAAATGTTTCAATTAAGATTAGCTGTCTTTCTAAAAGGGATGCTCAAACACCACCAGACGTGATGGGGTTGATACAGGAATCACCTGGTGAAATTCTATGGCATGGGTCATTCTGGAAGTCAGACGAGACTATCACAATGGTCCCTTCTGGCCCAACAATCGGTTACTCTAATTAATTCTCTTCCAAGGAAAAGCACAGTTTTAGGCTTCCCAGCTCCAGTGACTGCACCTGGCTAAATCCTTAGGTGTGCCACTGGCACCCCACCAGTACCAAATACACAGCTCCCATGATCAGCACAGAGTGTCCTCTCTGGGTGTGAATCCCCCTTGCCATGTGCAAAGCAATGCAGTCAATTGCTTCCATGCATCCCATTCTCCTTTGCACAGTTGATGGCCTGCCTGTGCAGTTATGCTATTCAGCCACTTGATGTCTTGCCCCACACTGGCAGTTTTACAAAAGGGTGCAGTCCTTGGTGAGAGAAAAAAAGATGGAAGCCTGCTTGTGTTGCTTGTAGCATGGTGTTGTTTTCTCTACTAAATGCCTTTGGCTTCCTATCTTGTGTCGTGGTGCCAGAAGTAAACCTGAGGAAAGGCTGGCTGTTCCTGGCTACAGGCAGAACCGCTTAGTGCCGTACTCCAGAGTTTTTTGCAGTATTGCCAGCTCTCACAAGTTTATTGTGACTTTTGCAATTTTTGGTGTGTTTCTTAAAGCCCCACCTCGTGGAGTCAGAAGATGGCATGAGCCTCTCAGCTTTAATTTAAAAAAAAAAAAGTTTCTAGCCCTCTCGGGGCATGTTTACACTGCAGAAAAAGACTTGAGGGAAGGACTCTCAGAGCCTGTGTCAGCTGATTTGGGCTTTGGTGCTTGCGCTAGAGGTCTCAAAATAGCAGTGGAGATGTTCCCACGTGGGCTGGAGCCCAGGCTCTGAAACCTGGTGAGGGGGAAGGGTCTCAAAGCCCAGGCTCCAACCTGAGTGGGAACAGCTACACCACTATTTCTAGTCCTGTAGCACAAGCCCCCTAAGCCAGAGTCTGTTGTTCCAACTTCTGAGACTAGGTGCTGTTTCTGGCTTTTTTTGTAGTGTAGACATACCCTTAGTTGCAAAGAAAAGCTCGCAAATGTGAGCTGAGTGCATCCAAAAACCTCAGGCACCAGAATGAAAATTAAAAGAACCCCACATTTATTTTTTTTAAGTCTCATAATTTTTAACCCAATCTTGTGATTTTTGGAGCCTGACTCATTAATTTTGAATGCTTGAAGGTGGCAATACTAGTTTCAGCGTGACTAGATCAACCCAGGGTGGTGAGTAGTTGGTGGGGGGGGACCCATGCCAGCCCGGGGAGGGGGCCTCATTAGCCTTATTAAACCCTTTCATTGGCCCCAAACTGCCTGCATGCAGGCGACCTCCGTGGAGTTACTCTCCTTGTACTGCGGTGATAATGAGAGACGAAGCAGGGCCCTTGGTACAAGGAGTTGTGATGATGAATTTATTTATGCCAGGCAGCACAGTAAAAAGTAAACAAACAACTGCTTTTTCAGTCTGTCAGGGAAGGGAAACATTTTTAATCACTGCCATAAAGCTGATGCCCGTTCACCTTTTCTACATCATAAATGTGTCCAGTGAAGGATGCACTGAGAAATTTCCACATGAGCAAACCCCACCCAATGTAAAAGGCCTACATCCACCCCTGCAATTTAATGGTTCAGCTTCCACATGCAAGCTGTTATTTTGATTTTTAATTATTAACCATAAATACAATTTCAGCTTCTGGAGCAGAGCGAACAGTTCCCTTCCTGGATTCCAGCTGCAGGGCTTTCTCACTCAGAGAATACCGAAGAAGACTTCAGTCTGTCTGAGATAATGGTGCCACCCACACGTGCATGCAGTGGGGATACTTATGGACGTGAGTGTGTTCACAGAATACTGAGTTGTATATAGAGCTAAATGACTAATGCACAAGGAATTTGTAATTCAGGGATACTTTTTTTGCTTGCGACTTGTTAGCAAAAGTCTTATTATTCCAAACAATGTATCAATTTATATTGACAGTCTGCATTATGGTCATGAAGTAAAAATTAGGCACTAGAGGATAAGATGTCCAAGGCAGGTCTACACTGACCAGCAATTTGGCGGCAGTCAATGGAAGATACGCAAGCTACATAGAGTAGCTTGTGTATCGCCTGTTGACTTCTTAACTTCTACTTACCATGGCGTCTTCACTTTGCTATGTCGACAGGATATGATCTCCTGTTGGCGCAGCATTACTCTTTTTCTGGGGGTGGATTTATTAAATCGACTTCCAGATTGATTGAGCGGGTCTTCACTTCTGCTCAATCGATCCTGAAGAATTGAACTGACGGTGGCGAATTTGCTGCTGTCAGATCGAATTTGTGACAGCTGATTCAAGCAGGAGGATGACATCCCAGAGACAGCCCCATTTAGCTGATGATGCAATGCAAGGACCACTTCTTTGGCCTTGCTCAATCCCAAAGCTTTCCACAGAAAACCATCAGAGACACCAGCAAACTACTGAAACCTCTTGAAGATAAAAAAGGAATATTACAATGAGGCAGGTGTTCACCCTGTGTACAAATAGAAATAAAAGACTGTTCCAGTATACCACAGAGGAGGGAGAGGTACTTTCTATCCTTTCACTGAGGAGACATCTGGAGGAGCGAGGTGTTCTCCTGAAAAATTGGACAATGGTTCTTATGCAATCAGCCAGCTCTGCAACAGACTGAACTTGGGGGAGGAGGAGAGAAGAGAACCTACTTTATTAGCTAGGAAAGAGAACTATTGATAAGTGTAGACCCAGGTTTGCATTTTATTATTTTTGTTTTGTATTGTAACCATTTATTTCCACCACTTTCACTTGTTTCTAGTTAAATCTGTATTTCCTAAACAAACCTACTTTTGTTTTATTATAAGGGCTCACAAGTGCTGTTTGGTTTTAGTGGAGTGCTGGTTACAGATAGAACTAGTAAACTGGGACACATGGCTCCTTTGGGGGCAGAGGCTCTGGGATTTCTGTGAGTAGCCAGTGTTAGGGGCTGGATATCAAAGGGGAATGATCCAAAGGGACACAGGAACTGGGGTGCATCTGCTGTTCTCCTGGCAGGCAAAGACAGGGCTGGCATAGCCCTGGGGAGAGTGCTTGGAAGACTGATGGTGTTGAGGAGCCAACACCCAACCAGGTCCAGACAAGACTCCCTTACCAAGCTGACTTACAGCCTAGACCTTCCTATCTATACAACAGGGAAGTGAAGTGTGAGAAATCTACCATCTTATTTCATGCATGTCTCTATTGAACCTTCAGACGGCGTGTTTTCTCTCTGCCCCACTTCTAATCTGATTAAAAATACCATAAGAACAGCCCAAAGTGCATAGCAAAAAGCCAGAAGGAGGGCAGGCTGCCCGGAGGCGGCTTCATTTAAACTAATGAACCTGGGGAAGGAAAATGAAGAAGGGATCTTTGGAAAAAGCTGGATAAACAAATGCAGTGCAGATAGATATATTATAAATCCTATAGCCTTCCCCCAAGTACCCGTACTGAATGTATCCTATTACACCAGGGCTTAGTCCCAACACACATTATAGCTATGAATAGTGAGGGCCAGGGGAAGAAAACCTCTTTGCTAAGTGCACGGTTGTTTGCTGGCCTGTAAATGGCAGGCCTGTTGCCACACAGGCTGGAGGGTCCGGATCTATGGCAGCAGATGAGGGCCATGAAGCAGTGACAGGGAAACGATCCCTCAGAAACCACCGAAGGAACAACTGTTCTAATAAACTGCTGCCTGCTGTTATCGGATAACTCGGTTTCCCCCTTCCTGATGGGGCCGGGACCCTGGGGCTTCTGGGGAGGGCAGGGTCCAGCAGTCCTCTGGCCTGCAGTTTTCACTGAGGCCCGTGTTAATGAAACAACTCAAACTGGAGCTTTCAGACAACTCATAGAGTCCAAGGCCAGAAGGGACCAAAGGGATCATCTCATCTGCCCTCTGGTAGAACCCAGGCCACGGAACCTCCCCACAATAATCCCTAGAGCAGAGGTTTTATAAAGACATCTAACATTGATTTAAAAATGCTCAGTGACAGAGGACCTGTCACCACAGTTGGTAAATTGTTCCAATGGTTAATTACTCTCACCATTAAAAATTTATGCCTTATTTCCAGTCTGAATTTGTCTAAATTAAACTTCCAGCCATTGGACGGTGTTATTCATTTCTCTGCTAGATTGAAGAGCCCATTATTAAATATTTGTTCCTCATGTAGATACTTATACCTGATACTTAATCAAGTCACCCCTTAACCTTCTGTTTGTTAAACTAAATAGATCAAGCTCTTTGAGTTTATCACTATGAGACATGTCTTCTAATCCTCTATTCTTGTGACTCTCTCCAATTTATCAGCATCTTTCTTGAATTGTGGACACCAGAACTGGCCACACTATTCTAGCAGCAGTCATACCAGTACTAAATACACAAGTAAAATAACCTCTCCACTCCTTCTCGAGATTTCCCTGTTTATGCATCCCAAGATTGCATTAGCTCTTTTGGCCACAGCTGATTATCCACCATGACCCCCAAATCTCTGGCTGAGGCCTCTTTTCCCAATGGTGTCCCCTGGCCAACTGCACACGTGGGGTGGCATCTCTTCAGCCTCCCCTCAGGGGAAAGTCTCTGCTATAAAGTCAGACAAAAAGTCTCCCATGACCTTTCCAAGCTTCCACTGGCTATTCTCTGGAAAAGTGAGTTCTTGTTGCTATAGGAATAAACTGCAGGTGCAATACAGGGGGATTTCTTTTTGTGCATGCAGAAGTGTACCTCCAAAAACTGAGCTGGGTTCTGAGAATGTGGGTCTTATTATTTGAACATTACTTTTGTTTTCACTGCAGAGATAATCTGTTAGCTGTTATGCTTGGTATAATGTCTGAAATACGTGTCTTATCTTTTGAAAGTGTTCCAAGATGCTGGTTTACAGTATCTGATGAGGATTGTGAGATTATGATCTGGAGATTGGCATGGAAAAGGCTTAAACCCATACTTTTCCTTTTCTTCTTCTTACTGGCTTTGGCATGAAAATGGCTTATTCTTCAGCCAGCTCCCATTCTTGCTTTCCTGTTTGTCAGGTTATTGAAAGTTATGCACATTCTCGGTATTTTCATAAACTGCCTTCTCTTTCTTTGAATCCTGATGATTAATTATAATGACAAGTGTAAATATCCCAAAATAAACCTGTTCTCATGACTCCCAGCAGGCTCTGTTCTTAGAATTCTCCATGGCTGTACCGATTCCAAAAGAGCTGGGAGCTGGGGGAGATTTATGTCAGAGAAATTGTCCTGTGGTGCCCTGTTATGCTGCTGCCATTTGGCTAGGGATGATATCATTCCCAGGTGCAAATAATCATCACGCGACCTAGGAAGATATAAAGAAAAGACCCATAAATATTTGTTAGACAGAGGGTTAGCAGCATCTCCACAACAGGTCACTGACTATAGGGAGTTTATTGTACTTTTAATACAGTCTCATTTCAGGACAAGAGCAAGGCCAGGATTGTTCACTAAACATTCCTGCGGTGATTTTCTCATTTGCAAGTTTTTAAATGGTAGCCAATGTGTGTCCTATTTCCGGGACATATTGGAAAAGGTTAGTCCCACTGGCAGTATGGCTTGCCTACAGCACTGGAGCAGTCCCTGGGGCTGTGGAGTGGGTGGATATTTGCCAATGCTTAGGTTGCCTTTAGGGCCTATTGTTGATGCAATCACCAGATCCAGAGGCTTGTTAAGGAGATTGCCTGGCCATGTCTACACTAGGAAAAAAGGTTGTATTTTTAACACAGTAACTGACACATGTTAAAATCCCTGTGTAGACAGGGCAAGTCATCTGTTTTAACAGGTGTTAGTGAAAATATGTTAGCTAACACATATTAATAACACACCAGCGTAGTCAAAGCCCATGAGTTTAACTCATTCTCCTTTGGGTATTGAAGGAAACCTTAATAAGGTTCCTCTGGTGTTGCAAAGCAGCTGCCCGAAAGGTGTAATGGCTCAGGCTCACCTCTTGAGACCACACGATATGAAGGGAGTGTTGGGACGGGAGAGTTCTCCCAGGCGTACAGCCATGGGTGGGGCAAAGCAAGGCAGAGTGGTAGGAAACTGCTGGGAGGAGCCAATCAGACTCAGCCAGCAGGAGCAGAGCTGCAGATGCCATCATTAGTGTCCAATGGCTTTTTACCCATGTTACTGTGGATATCATTTTCCCTCTGCTGATTGGCTGTTCCCTCTCATCCCACTCTCACTGCACCCACCCTTCATGCCTCTCAATCTCATCTGTTTTTATCCTTCCCCTCTCCCTTCAGTATCTCAACTTCCCGTTGTCTTTAGCTCTTCCCTTCCCAGCACAATCCCGTCCAAAACATTAAACAACAAATCAACCAACCGACCGGCAAGAGATACAATGGCACCCAGCATGGTGTTCGCAAACCTATTGTTCTCTCTGCTTGTGTGTTATCCTCTTTCCCCCATACCCAACTTTGTATCTTGTCTATTAAGACTGTAAGCTCTTTGGGGCAGGGTGATAAATCAGGGTACGATCCAGAATAATGAGTAGCTATATCAACCCCTGCCCCCTAACGTGGGGGCCATTTACACTGCTTTGCTGCTGTAGCCTCCATTCTGGACTGCTCACAAACAACCTCCAGTATGCAAGTCACTTCCAGCAAGGTCTTTGTGTGTTTGCTACAGGGTGACCCCAACACACCACCAGTCCCAGCTCTTTCCCCAGAAACGTGTGACCTGAACTGCCCAGCTCTCTCCTGGACAGTACAAATATGTTAAGGCCATTATTTCTTTATGGGAGTCATATGCACACAACTTGTTGTGAATTACGAGACAACCTTATCTGGTACGGTTCGTATTGGATGCAAGGTTGTGGGAATGAATCAAAGGAAACCTTCTTTTAGTACTGATGTTAATTGTTTATTGACACCTTATTATTTATGTTTACGTTGATTGAACATAAAACCCTGAACCCCTCTAAACACTACACATTGAATAAAAAAAACCCAAACAAACCCTTTAACAATGCACAACATAACACACCTTCTTACACACATATATAATGATATTTTAACACACCTTCCCTTTCCTCACTTCTTACACATTACTCACCAATCTGATGGACGATAACAGAAACAAAAACAACAATTTCTTCAGTCCCCAATTTGGGAACCCTTTCTGCCTAGGACTAATACCCCCGAGTGGCCCTTGGCCCTTTTTTCTTGGGGTTTTCCCACTCAGTTTGTTAAACTGTGTGGGTTGTGAGCTCGTGATACCTTCCTCTTTTGTTAAAGTGGTGAGCAATGGGCTGGAGAGAGGCGAGATGGTTGATCAGGCCACCTTCCAACACGATTCTGGTGTGTTCCCCAGGCAGGCACAATTCTGGGTCCTGTTCCTGGAACTTTCTGCCCTTTTGGTTCCTGACAACCCCTTTTTATCTCTACTTCTGCTTACACACCTGCATACCGAATTATGCCCAATTATAGTGCTGTTGTATGTGCCTTTCTGGTACACATCATCATTTATTGGTCTGTGTTTTGTCTTTTTCCCTTTATTTTTTTTTTTGTTATTGACCTTTGTGCCTGTTAATTTTTTTCTTGTTTGCTGATTTTGTCTCCATCAGTACATTCTTTTTGTCGGTTTTTCCCCTCCTTACATTATTTCCTTATCTCAATTGCCATTCTGTTTTTTTGTTTTTCCCCTCCTTATCTCAATTGACCTCAGATCACAAGGAACCCTCTAGAATGACACTTGTTACCCCCAATGGAGTTATCCAGACACGTCAGTTTGAACACACTGAATTAGACAAAACAAGTTTAGTAATGACAATGAGAAGGATTTTAGGTGAGTACAAGTAATGAGGCATAAAAGTCAGAAATGGTTACAAGAAAAATAAAGGTAAAACACTTACTTGTGCCTAACTTCACACTGTATTAGATTCAAAGCAAAGTTTTCTCACCACATGCTTTCAGCAGTCTTATTGACCAAACTCTTTAGATTAGGACCTCTCCCCGAGAGCCCAGTGGCTGCTTCCTTTGTTTGCTCAGGTGCAGTGAATGCGACGGGCAGTGTGTGAGAGAGGGTTGTTTTGGGGTGTTTGTCCCTCCTTTTTATAGTTTCAGTCCCCCTCTTGAAAAACATCTTCATCTGAGATCCAGGAGCCAAAGAGTCTATTTGGAGGATGTTCCCTCTTGTTTTTTTCCACCTGTTAAAACTTTCTTTGTTTTCCTTCCCTGCTTGATGACTATGTTTACTGCTTAAATGCAAATTAAGGCAAGCATACATTCCTTCCTTTGTTCAGAACAGACCTGATTTCTGTCCGGTCAGGGTTGTGGGGTTTGGAACATGTATTAATAACACCATACAGGGGATCTTATTGCTTCACATATAGTGTTGCCACACATATTTTACCAGGACAATATTGACCAGCAAATTATCAGTTTTCAAATAATACCTCACCAGGCATACTTTGTACAAAGATTATTACATTAGTGCGCAAGGTGTGAATACAGGGGTGTACTGCATCAAAGACAGAGACTGTCTCTCACTATATGCTCATACAGTGCCCAGTACAATGGGCACTAGATGGTATCATAATACAAGCAAATAATAATAGATTACGGGTATGCAGGTTCATGGATTAAAAGGCCAGCAGGGACCACTATGATCATTTAGTCTACCCTCCTGTATAACACAGGACAAAACACTTCCCCAAAATAATACCTATAGAAGATCTTTTAGAAAAATATCCAATCTTGATTTATATATAGTCAGTGATGCAGAATCCACCACCACCCTGGCTAAATTGTTCCAATGGTTAACTAGTCTCCTTGTTAAAAATGTACACCCAATTTCCAGTCTGACTTCATCCATCTTCATCTTCTAGTCATCGGATCATCTTATATCTTTCTTTGCTAGAGCCCATTATTAAATATTTGTTCCCTATGTAGATACTTATAGATCATTATCAAGTCACCCATTAAATTCCGCTTTGTTAAGCTAAACAGATTGAACTCTTTTAGTATATCACTATGTTTTTTAATCCTTCAATCTCATGAATCTTCTCTGGATCTCTCCAATTTATCAACAACTTCTTGAATTGTGGACACCAGAACTGAACACGGTATTCCAGCAGCAGTTGCACCAGGATCAAACACAGAGGTAAAATAACATCTTTTCTCCTACATTTACATTTATCAGTATTAAAACACATATTGTTTGATTGCTCCCACTTTACCAAGCGATCCAGATCACTCTGTATTAGTGACATTATTTCTCTTCATTATTTGCCACTCCCCCAATTTTTATGGTCTCTGCAAACTTTATCAGTGATGATTTTTTTCCAGGTCATAGATACAAATTTTAAATAGCAGAGGGCTATGAGCAGTGGGATTCCACTGGATTGGTGATGATTGCCCATTTACAATAACATTTTGGGACCTATCATTTAACTAGCAGTTAATCCATTCAGTGAGTGCTTAACATTGTTTACATTTTATACCATTTTAGTTTTTGTAATCAAAATATCATATGGTACCAAGTCAAATGCCTTTACAGAAGTCTAAGTATATTACATCAACACTATTACCTTTATCAACCAAACTTGTAATCTCATCCAAAGAAGATATCAAGTTAATTTGACAGTATCTATTTATCATAAGTCCATGTTGATTGTTGTTAAGCATATTACCCTCCTTTAATTCTTTATTAGACAAGTCGAATATCAGCCACTTCATGATCTTGCCTAGGATTTATGTCAGACTGACAAGCCTATACTTACCCAGGTCATTCTCTTTACCTCTTTTAGTTATTGGCACACTTGCTTTCTTCCAGTCTTGTGGAATTTCTCCAGTGTTCAAAGTCTTATTGAAAATCAACATTAATGGTCCAGCGAGCATCTCTGTCAGCTCTTTTAAAACTCTTGGATGCAAATTACCAGAACATCTGATATAAATGTCTAAATTTAGTAGCTGCTGTTTAATATCCACCAGAGACACGAGTGGAATGGAAAGAGAGCTATCATCATATGATGAGACTACATCATCTGTTTTTACCCCAAATACAAAACAGAATTTCTGCATTATTATTGATAATTCTACTATTTCCATCTAATAATGGACCAATATGATTGTTAGGATTCTTTTTATTCCTACTGTACTTTAAAACCTTTTTATTTTCCTTAATTATGCTGGCCATAGATTTCTCCCTTTGCTTCCCTTATCAATTTTCTACAGTTCCTAGCTTCTGATTTGTAGTCATTACTATCAATGTTCCCTTTCTTCCATTTGTGTGTATATATACATATATATATATATATATATATATGTATATACATATATATAATAGCTGCCTTCACTTCCCCTCTAAACCAGGTCAGTTTTTTCACCAGTATAGCCTTCTTTCTTGATTGTGGCCTTTTGGGCATCTAGTAAAGTGTTCTTAAACAATTCCTAATTGTCATTCACATTTTTATGATTAATTTCTTACTCTGAGCTGATTTAGCGCCTAACTGTTGTCAGCTTTCTGAAACAGGCCCTTTTAAAATACCAAGTATTTATATCACTGGTGTGAACTTTATACTGCTTGCACACTGTAAATGTGATTGTGTTACAATCACTTGTACCTAAGCTACCATTAATTTTTAGTTCTGTGATCAGTTCCTTTTTATCTGTCAAGACTAGATCTGATATAGAAATCCCCCATGTTTGTTGCAACACTTCCTGAGTTAAGAAATTGTCATCTATAAAATTTGGAATTTTCAAGGATGTTTTAGTACTGGCAATATGAGTCATCTCGCATGTGTCTTTCAAATAAAGTCCCCCATGATCCTACTGCCTTTTTTCTTACACATTATAGACAGGGCTGTAAGGTTTCTGGTCTGAATTGATGGCCCCTAGCGTGGTTTGATGATCTGTAGCAGACACCCACTAATATCCCATCTTGTGCTTTATCTGTAAGGACATCAAACTTTAATATGTATGGATCATTTTCTTTCAAGTTCCTACTGACTTGGAAACAGGCAATGCCATTTTTGATACAGAGTGCTACTCCCCCACCCCTTTTGTTTGCTCGCTTCTTCCTAAATAGGTCATAACCACTGAGTTTAAGATTCCATTCATACAAAACATCCCACCAGATTTCAGTTATACCAACTAGATAAAATTTATGCTCGTAAATGAGCAATTTCAGTTCCTCTTGTTTGTCATGCTGGCTCCTAGAATTGATGTACAGGCAATTCAAGCATTTCTTCACTTCATGTCCTTCAGTTTCTTGGTTAGTTTTTTACTCCACCTCTTGATTCTGGGCTAAACAAGTGCTTCTATCTTCCCTCTTTTTACCCACCTCTTTTGTTATTATTCTAACGCCCTCTTGGCAACTCTAGCCAGCATGACCCTGAGGAAATTAGTTCCCCTTTGACTTAGGAGGTGGCCTTTCAAACTATACAGCTCCCCTTTTCATACAAGGGGAACCAATGTTCTACAAAACCCAAACCCTCCACCATGCACCACTTACCTAGCCAGTCATTCACTTTCAGTATCTTCTGCCTTCTGTCTTCCTTCACTCGTGGGAAAGGAAAGATCTCAGAGAAGATCACTGGGACACTCTTCGTCTTCAGCATGCTTCCGAATTCCCTGAAGCCATCCGTTTTCTGTAAGATACGTCGTGATGTACTGTCACTAGCGCCGATATGAACCATCACTAATGAATCCAAGCCTGCTGACTTCAGAAGCCTGTGTAGTCTTAGAGCGATGCCATGAGGCTTGGCTCTGGGAAGTCCGTACACCGTCCTGTTGGCTGCTTTCCCTTGCAGAATGTTCTTTTGATTCTTCTAAGTATTGAATCCCCAGCAAGGATCATCTATCTTGGAGAACTCTTTGTGGGCCAGCCTGCTTTTCTTACAGGTTAGACCAAACTGCCATCCATACGTGTGTTCTTTTCTTTTCTCCATTCCATTGGACCACCTGGGTCTTAAGAAGTACTGTTGTCCAGTTTCCATGTTGAGGACATGGTATCAATTGCAAGCTTCTAGCTATGTGAAATTCCTTCTGGTTATCCTCTCTCTGGTGGCCACATCTTGCCCATATGTATCAATCTCCAGACTTGTAGGATGCTGCCATGACCTGTTGCTTCTGGTGGTTACGAACCACCAGGCCCTCTCACTGACTGCCTCTCTCTCTACCTCCTTGGTAGCCAGCTTCTTTTTCTCTTGAAGCTGGATTATCATGAGCCTGGCTGCCTAGGGATGCCTCAGCGTCTCTGATTCTCAGTAGCATCTCTACTAGCCCCTCCACTCCAAGCATCTTTTTCTCCAACACAGCCACCGACTTGCACTTCATGCACATCTGGCTTCAGGCAGGAAAGAAAACATGGGACCTCTGTTGCAGGTCACCACCACCGTTCCATCACTGGCCATCTTGAAACTTCATGTAGAGCTGAACCTGGAAAGAAAACCTCTCACACTCCCTCTGAAACTCTCCTGATAGCTGCCTCTGGTCCCAGCTCTGCTCAAGAGTGGTAATGTGCTGCCGAGCACAGGGAGTAGGGGAGGTTAGAAGGCTGGAAGACCTTACCCAATGCTCTCTGAAACAAAGCATGTGCATTGGCTACATCCCACAATAATTTTTCACACCTGAGCTCCCGTGTGTGCATGCGCTTTTTAAGCAGGCGTTAATGCCTCCTGATGATAATCTTGGGCTTTGGTTGCTTTCAATGCTTGGAAAACATTACCCTTCCTGCCAAGTTAGCAAATAAATCATGAGGCTCCAGAACCGGATAGGGAGAAACAGTCTCCAACCAAGCATTTATGGGAACTTTGGGGAGTCTCCCTGAATTCTTAGACTTCCATCATTTTCTGGAACATCGGTGATCAGGGCTGTTCAGTCACAAGACTCCACGGTGTCTGGAATTTCCCTGCTTCCGCAACTGTTCTGCCTTTCTACAACTGTAGCGCATACAGCACAGCGCAGCGCGTGCAGCTTTGCTGTTGAATCTTTCACAAACTCCAGGACAGTATTACATTTCGATTTAACGTTTTATTTTTCACTCCCCTACTACATCCAACGTGAAGTGTGTGCACCTCCAACTCCATTTATACTCCCTCCCCATTTTCTACCCATCTGTCAAGATCCATTTCCTCCCTTGACAATTATCTATGGTCCAGCTCCTGTCAGCAGACTGGCCTGGACAGACCATTCCCCCCAGTAGACCCCCCTGGAAGACATTGGGACTCAGCATGGGTTCAAGGGCCTACCATGGCAAGCAGATAGGCTTGGACTGTCCAGTGACCTGCAGGTATTGTCAGTGTTTTTCTGTCCCCTTGACAATACTCAGTGCACGAAGGAAAATCTCCTGATGGAACAAGTCTTCATCCCCTGCTCTCATTTTCCCTTCCTTGATGTCTAATTTAATCCAGTGTGGGGTGTTTGAGCCCCACACACTCCACATCAGATACGGCTCTGACAAATGGGATAGCTTCCAAGCTGCTTGCTCAGCAGTACCAATTATAACTGTCAAGCCAACAGTGTGACACTGAAGATGTCCATTTCAGCTCTTGCAGCTATAGTCTAGGTAATGAATGTGCTTAAGGGCCAGCTAGGAAAACTCTTGGTGAGCTGGGCTGGGGCTTACAGGGCGGTGATATGACTTTGTCTGACGAAAGACAGCTGAAAGATTTAAGATCATGTTGGCTTAACGAGGCACAGCTGTCACCCAGAGGCACGGGGCAGTGAGACCAGTGCATTAATGTTTTGCATTCAGCAGGTGTTACCTAGCAAAAAGTAGGCCAGAGCTGAAAACTGGAAGACTTTAGCTCTAACATAGATATAAAAGTTTGATGCAAGTTGCCAGAAAGAAACTTTTTAACTACCTCCCCTGAAACCACTGCTGTCTTGCTCCATTCTCCCCCTCAGGAAAGCTGAGACGAATAATATGAAAGGGTATTGGGAAGACGGTACCTGGAATGGGAAGCAGCTTCTGCCTCTTTCTTCTTTTATTCCTGCTGACATGTTCATCCTTATAACCGCAATGTGTCGAAACTGATAGGGGAGTACAAAGGTGACCAGGTGGCATCAGCTGGGAAACTTCTCTGCCACACCTGCTGTCATGGGGGCGCCTTGAATCAGAATGTGTCAGCTGGAAAATAGATGCTGATATTTCTTAGACACTGTTAAATAATTCCCATAAATTCCCAGCGTGACGACGCCATGAGATCTGCTTCAGAGCTACTGCAGCTTGATTTAGCAAGTTGGCGGGCGCTATTTTGGTGCTCTCAGCTATATCTAGTGAGCTGCCGGCTCAAGGTTCAGACAAGTCAAGCACTTATCAGCCTTGAAAAACAACTGACAGAGAAGCAAGAGGGGAATGTGGTGGGCACACATCTCATTTGTCTAAGCTGGGAAATATTCAACAGGATGCCAAGGGGAAAGAGAGAGGTGACGTTAACTTAACCTTAACAGAGAAGTTAATGAAAATAGAGCTGCGAGCAAGAGACGCGTTTCACTGTAATAAAGATAACAAGT
Organism: Mesoclemmys tuberculata; assembly: GCA_007922155.1. Classification (NCBI taxonomy): domain Eukaryota; kingdom Metazoa; phylum Chordata; order Testudines; family Chelidae; genus Mesoclemmys; species Mesoclemmys tuberculata. The sequence continues at coordinate 4,458,644 of ML675625.1, forward strand.
TAGCTTTATCTGGATCTTTCCTTTTCAAGGGAACCAACTCCCTTTACAAATAACAGAAGCAGCGATCAATTCATGCAGTGCTGGAAGGCAAAGTTCAATGCAAAAAGAATGCCTAGAGCAATCACCCAGCTCTCTTTCTATTTCATTATGATAGTCAAAGAGTTTTTTTAAGGTATTTTTTTCCTGAATGTTTCTAACATTAGAAAAACCAGGATGCTTTTTGGTCTATAAAAACAGATTCGGAAACGTAAACCCCCCCCACCCGCAAAAAAGGTTTCTGTCTATTACCTTTTACGCTGGAATCAGCAGGAATGTCCATCTTCACTTCCCACTCTTTGCTGGGTGGGTCTTGGAAAGTTATTAATACAATACATAATCCTAATAATGATTTGTATGACTGTGGCTCCCTATGAGTCCCAGTCATGGACCAGGACCCCATTGCGCTAGGCATTGTACAAACACAGAAGAAAATTCAGTCCATGCCCTGGCGATATGGTGCAAACCTCACCTTCCCCCCTGGCTTTTGGGAAGGAGTAGGCTGAAGATGGGGTGGTTGGAGGTCAATTCTGTTATCCTCTTATTAGCTGGTGGATGTTTATATATGTGCCAAGGAAGAATAGGAAGTTCTCTAAAATGCACAATACAATGCAATGGATGGGACGGGTGTGAAGAGAACAGAATTGGCACTTCCAATGGCTCCCAGAAACCTAAATAATCAAGTACAATAAATAAGTAGGTTCTGCAATTCTCCCCCCCACAACCAGTGGACAGATGGGATATTGAGACGTGAGCCTTGTCTCTACACAAATTACAGCTGACGTCAAACAAGTTTGAGTGCAGATAGTCTCTTATTTTGGTGTTAGGGTAGTTTCTGCCAATTTAGCTTGGATTGATTCCTTACTGACTTAAGCCAAACCAAAAAAATTGTCTACCCAGGATTTTGCACCACTTGAACTAAATCATTTTTAAAACACACATAAGTTAGACTGGTGGAATGTTCTCAGATAGACAAACCCTTTGGCTCAGTTGCGGGCAAGGGGCATACCAGCTCAGGAGACAAGGATGTAATGTTACTGCTCAGATCCTCCAAAGTTCATGCCAAGGTCCTCCAGGCAAGTCCTGATTTTCCTGGCATTTCTAATAAACAAAACAAACATAAAAAATAGCTTAAAATGTGTGAGACAAGGGCACATGAGCATGAGCAAGACTCTGGTAGATGGAAGCATCACTTCCATCTACACTATGCCTAACTTCTAAGGGTGGGGTATGGGTCATTAATTGTTCCCACCTACTGACCGGCTGCTGTAATCTCATACCATCCTCTGCTTTCCTCGGAGAGAGGGGGATGTCTCCCATCCAGATAAAGGATAGCTCTGAGGATGTCTGGCTTGGGAGATCAGATAGGACTGCAGCCTACCATGTCATTGCTGCAAGTAAGGAAAAGGGCGTGACTGGAGCCTGTTAAAGCGTTAGCCATCGGCTGCAGTGAAGGGTCGAAGTCAGATTTGGAGTTCGGTTCAGTTTGGACAAGGCTACCACTGGCTGGCTTGTGCTTTTCAGGAGCTGGTGAGAAGGAGGGGCAATGTGGAGTAGCACCTGCCTAGGGGGAGCTCCAGGAGTGCTGTGAGTCAGGAGGCAGCCTGCTGGAAACTGCCCATTCTGCACCATCCCTTACTCTCCCGTCCAAGTCCGTGGTTCCACCTCCTCCCAGTCCCCGTCAGTGTTTTGTAGATCATGGTGCGCTAGGTGGGAGCAGTCCTTGAACTCCCCCATGCACAGGAATGGGCCCTTATGTGGGAGAGGCCAAGGCATCAAGCTCCTGAGTCCTGAGTCATCACCGTCATGGATCTGAACAAAGAGTCAGCCTCCAAATTAGAGTGCTTAGTCCTCTTCTCAACCTTTTCGGCACCTCTGTGTCCCCTTCTTTGAGCCCCGCCTTTCTTCTCTTCTCGTAGCCCAACCTGATCCATCTCTTTGCCCTCCTCCTTACGTATAGCAAGTTTCCCAAGGGGTGGAGCCTGCGTAGGTGCTCAGGATCTGGATGGCTCTGCATATGATCTGAACCCCATTGTTCTGTAATGGTGGGCTAGGGTGCTCTAGAGGACAGGCCACCTTCTGATAACTTGGCATTTCTGATTCAGGACCATGGAAAAAAGAAAAACCACACCCAGATAATTCAGAGCCATAATAAAAGGATTTGTTTCTAAATGGATTCTAGAAATGGCAGAGGTTTGGTGACATTCTTTTCTTCCTGAGTGGCATAGATTAGTCCATCTCTGCCTGGGAGGCTATTTTCCCATTTTCCTGATGCTGAAAAAGAGGGTGGGCTGGACGTGAGCAAGGAGATGATCATTCTCATCAGCGCCATCTGATCCAAATCGAATGCAGTGGGAAGCAGTTTGGGTTAAAGGACTGAGTTTGGGCCTGGAGTTCCTAATCTCATTAGGATGGCCAGAGTACAGCTCTCAATCTCTGAGTGTCTCTGTAACGGAGCTTGAAATACTTACCTGCCTCGCAGGGCAGCAGTGAGGATTGCTTAGTTAATAGATGTAGACAGGAAGTTCTGCGTGAGTGCTGCAGCTGGACAAGCTATTGTGAACAATTTTCCCATTTTTTTCAGATCACGAATTGCCTCCTGAGAGTTCATGTTATTTTTCATTTTGTCCAGCAGTGCCTTTCGATGATAGATCGGTCCAACCCCAAGCCTCAGGTCTGATTCTGGGGTCTGGCCCCAAGCGAAGCAGGGATGGGCTGCGGTTGAGTACGGTACTTGAATGGGAGACCGGCAAGGAAAAGCTGCTGTATTGCAGGAGGCGGTTGTGTGATCCACCAGGTGGCACGCGTCCTCTGAGTCCGATCTGGATGAATGCCCTAGGATGGTGGCTGTGTCACCGTACAGCTGCAGACACCGGTTTTCGGAGGAGCTGGAAGGCTGAGGTCCTGACCACTTGTGCTGAGTTGTAATGGCTGATGCCCTGATTGTTTGGGGGGTGCGGGAAAGAGCTAATACTGGTGGCTTCACTAAATTGCAATTTGGGACATGACATTTTGCTTCCACCACTCCCTAAATTCCTGTGGAATTTTCAAGCCGACATATTCTCCTCCTCACATGCTAACCTGACATGCAATGTTGCTTTGGTGAGGTGCAGAAGTCTTACCTAATCTGGTGCCCCCAGTTTGGTGTTGGTTGCCGTGAGGCGAAACCCAACTCCCCTCCCTGGTGCTTATTGTCTGTGTTTCAATCCCACCAGCGCAGCACGGTGCTGTATTTCCACTAGAACCGTCTCTTCTCTGGGGCTCATGCTCCAGAGAGACAAGTGGTCTTGAAAATGATCATGCCTGAGTATTCTTTGATTTGCAATAAAATTTGAACTACTGAGATGAACAGCCAGCAGAAGATGAAAATGAGGAGTGCTTTTCCCTGCAGATACCGCCGCAAACCTCATGACAGAAACATGACAGGGACAACTCCTTATGCTGAAACGTGGCCCACTCCAATACCTGGGAAACTTCACCGTTGAGCTAGAATATTTTTTCCATAAGTTAGGAGAAGCAATAACCAAAGAGAGACTAGATTTGAATTGATATAGAAGACCAGAAACTGGCACGTAGCCCAGTTGATATTGGAATGAAATTACCTGAGCTTTTAAAAACAAAACAAAAAAGCCCCAAAAACACATCGTTAGGCTTAATTTATATCTGTAATGGAACTGGGGGAAAAACACCATGGCAATATCATTATTTCTTTTTATCATTTTTCTGTAACAAAATCGCAGTAAAACCACTCTGGAGAGATGCATTATATTTCCCCTCCTCTGTCTTCTCTTTCTGCCTCTCTTTATTGTTCCCAGCTCTGTCAATTTTGTGACAAACTTAATTACCAGCAAACAGTGGTAGAGTCTCTCGCTCTCTCTCTCTCTCTTTTGGACTTCATAAAAGCTTTCCAGTCCTTACTCTCATACAAGCAAGGACAGTGGCCAGATGGAGCTGGTGTCAAATCATTGATTCTCAAAAACCCAAAGACGATGATAACTGTTCTCAGTAGGCATAAGCCAGACCTTCCAAAGAGCTCATCAACTGCGATCAGGGCCAGAGTTCACTTCCCATTTAGGCACCTTGGGCACTGAGCTCTCTTGAAAAACTGGACCCTATTCTGTTAGCCCCAAGAAACTGGGGCCATATAGCCCTGTGCCTCCAGCTGAGGTACTAATGTGGCTCTATGTTACATTAGATCAGCACCTCAGTCTATTTATCCTCACACAACCTGTGCATGTGGTCATCCGTGTTGTACAGGTAGGCACTGAAGCACAGAAAGGCTAAGTGACTTGCCTAAGGCCATAGAGGAAGTCTGTGGCAAAGCGGGGCTCTTACAAGCCCTAGCTGAGTGACCTACCCCTGCACCACTCTTCCTCTCCAAGCCTGTCCTCTGTCCACAGCAGCACGACTGATAGAGCAAAACGGCCATAGGTGCCTCCGCCAGCTGCTGTCCCCAGAACTTCCCTCGGGAGAGATTTCACAGTGAGCTGGGAGAAATCACCCAAGTGAATTCTGCCGCAGACAGCATTATTTTTGGACAGTAATTTATTTTTCCAGGGTTGGTGATGCCCCAAAGAGCAGCCATTGCGTCAGCTCACACACCCACGCAGCAGCAACACGGGGGCCACTCCAGGCTCCAGGGAAAAGTGCAAGATGCAGCTGAGGCTTCAATTTACCTTCCCACTTGGATCTCACATGTTGCACTCACTTCCATGGGGGCGGGAGAGCTGGTGAGTCGGCACACACAAGGTGTGACTGTGACAGACCATAGCCTGGAGCAGCCTGACCAAACCTTGTGGAATGAAGATAAAGTGCATTCAATGCAGATCAGCCTTACCAAGTTAGGGGTCGCACCTTTGGCATCTGTTGTATTACAGATGCAGCTGTGTCAGCTTTAGTGTCTGTAACTCCCCCAGGAGGAGGGGGATGCTAACGTGCTGCTTCTGTTATCAGCCCTGTGAAGCCGCCCCCTGGAGAGGGATGCATACACTCTCACTCTAACTGAATTCCCCAGGGACCAAGAGACAGAGACAGGATTTTTGGATAAATAGCCTGGATTTAAACAAATTCAGGCCTTCTTCCCGTTCCAGCAAACAGACAGAGCCCCAGTCCACGAAGGCCCTGATCCTTAGGGAGGGTTGGAAGCTTCCAGTCTAAAGGTCTAAGCTTTCGGCCCCATTGGTTGCTTGTTCTGAGCTGAAGCCGGGATGAACTTGTGACCACAAGCAGTGCTTAGTCTGTGCCGGGGCTGAGCTCCGGAACTGACGTACGCCTTTGAGTCGGTCAGCCCCCCACACAGAGAGGCTGCAGGCTCCAGATGTTACCTCCCAGGGAGGGGGGCTGCAGCTCCTCTGGACAGAAGCGATGGATCCGGCAGGGGTGCTCTCACTGTGTAGGGGGCAGGGTCTAGGAGACAGCTCTTGTGCCGTGGGTTGGGCCTTTCCAGGGGGAGCAGAGCAGGCGCATGGAGCACTCAGAGTGGGGTGCACAAGATGCTCCAGGTGGGGAGATGCCTTTGGTAGGGGGGTGCTGACCCCGCCATGGTGCCCACAATCCCGACTGCTGCATCCCCCAGCAGCCATGCTCGACGTTGGGGGTGCTGCCTGGCCCACCCTCGCAGGAGGGAGGAGGTGAGAGCTGGGCTCGATCCTGGACCCCCTTGCAAGTGGGTGAGCTTGTGGCATCTGTCTCTGCTGAGAACAACACAGTGAAGACAGGGAACTGTGCAGCCTGGAGACACCCTGTTCAAAAGGGAGTGAGACATGGGTATCCACCCTCAAAAGGCCACTGCTGGAGAGCTGGATGCTGCGTGTGGGCACCGTTGCTGGACTACTAAGGGGAAGTAGAGATGCGGTTGCCATGAATGGTGCCAGTGACTGTTATCTATGTCCCACGGTTTTGTTTCAATTCCCTGATTGGATGATGACCAAAGAGCTGGGACTGGGGCAAGTCCCATGTTCTGTGTGCAGAACAGCTGTTTCCCGAACATTAACAGGAGGAAACTCTCTGTGCAAGAGTGACCTGGGTCAAACACGATGTTGCTAACCTCACAGGCTCAAAACCTGGAGCCCCCAAAAACCATGAGACTGGCTTAAAAGTAATAAATGGTGGGTGTTCTTCTTTGCCTTCTGGCTTCTGAGCTGTTAGGGCAAATGTGCGTCATGTTTCCAGGTGTTTCGCCAAAGATGAGAAACTTACTTGCTTTTTATTTTTAAATGGAAGCCAAGATTCTCACAGGACCCCAGGAGCTGGGGCTTTAAGGAAAACATCAGCTAGCGCTCAATTTATGATAACCCTGCAAGAGTCAGTGAAAATGAACTGTGGTTCGGAGTTCAGCACAGTGTGCACGATTACTGTGTTGCAGTATACAGCCAGCTATATATTCAGCAGCTGCGGATAAGATGTGCTCATGCTCACTTGCCTCATTAAAGATAAACTTCACCCATATACACTGGCCATGGGCATAAAGCCCTCCGGCCTTATGCTGGTTCTCGGCCCAGGGGGTCAATTTAACCTTTAATGATGAAAAAATTTAATCAGCCACCAAAAATAAAAGCCCTGCCCCTCTTTTTTCTTAGATAATACAGCCCAATCAGACAATCTCTTGTTTTTGTTCCCCCTTTACTAAATTAAACAGTGAAACGGCAGCAATAATGCCAGCTTTGAGCAGCGCTCCCGCTTTCCCTCAGACGTTGAAATGTGGGAAAATAGCTAAGCAGCTCATTTACCCATCAGTGCAAAACAAGCCTGGTAATAATTGCTCTGAATACACTGGTTTAGACGGAAGCTTTCAAGGCTGTGTAGCTGTCGTGGCATCTGACTGGCTGGCCATATTTGGTGAGTGATCCGGGGAATGTAAAATTGGAGGCGGGTGACAGGTCTATTTCACTCCGCATGGCCTGTGAGCAGCATCTCATTGACACAGCAGTCGGGCTATATAATACTTTGCCGCTGGCTTGTGAGCAGGGCTGTGCTGTTAAATGCTGATAAGGGCTAAGTGGATGTTAAGCTTTGAGAAGACAGCTGGAGTGAGGATAAACCAAGGGAGTCCTAATAAGAAAGGCGTCTGGGGCTGAGGCAGTATTCAGCGCTAAGTGGGTGAAGGGAGGAGAATGGCTAAGAGAGGTAAGAATGAAAAGTAATACAATGCTTCATCCACACGTTAGCTCAGCAGAGAGATAGGGAGCAGATGGGGGAACCTGAGTGAATTTGCCAGGGGGTTTGCAGAAGCCAGCCTAGAACCTAGCTACGGTGATGGATGTATGGAGAAAACCAGTGCTCACAGAATGAGTGTGATGCTTTTGGGACTGGTTGGAGCTTCTGTTCCCACTTGGGATTTTATTACTGACTTAGGATCGGGCCCCTGGTTTGGATGCTGTGTGTGTGGGCTGGGAGAGCAGAGACAGGTTGTGAACGACTGCAGCTGTGTCAGGTACCAACGCGCGCCAGTAAAGTCTAGGGGAGTCAATAGCAAATCTCCCACTGACTTCATCAGGAAGAGGATTGAGCAGTGGGGAAGAATCCACGGGCAAGAATCACTGCTGGTATGCCTCCTCCTGGCGGGCCATGGTGAAGAAGGGCTTCCTGGTCTAGCGCCCCCTGCTGACACCCACCCCAGTCCAGCAGTGGTCTGCCTCTTCTCCTGGCTCAGCCCTCCAGCCAGGTCTCTTGAAAGTCTTACACTTTCCAGGGAACTGAAAGTCCAACAAACAATAGTCCTGGCCTCTAGCTGACTCAGTCGTTTCTCTATACCTGGTCTTTGGGGTATTCACACCACCTTTTCCAGGGGCCGCTAGGGGAACCCGGATCCTCCCTCTCCTCTGGGTTCCAGCCCAGGGACCCCGTAGTGAGCAGGCAAGGTCTGACTATTAAGGTCCAAGCTTCCTTCCTGGGCTACTTCCTACCTCAGTCTGTTAGCAGGCCTTTCCCAGAACCCCTTCCTGGGCCCCTGTGTACCTGCTTTCCTCATGGGCTCCCTGCTTCCTTCAGGATCATGACTGACAAATTCCACTCCAAATCCCAAACCAAACGTACAAACTTAAACCACTCCCACCATTCCTGGTCTCGGGCTACGGTACTTCGCCAGTCTGCCCGATACTCTGCTCCTCAGCTGAACACTGGCACCCCGGAGCTGCCTCTCTAAAGTCTTGTCCCTATTTTGAGACCCACCACAGCTGCTAACTCCCCTCATGTAGCTTTTCCTGATTCGCTTCACTTCTATCAGCCAGATCTCAACCTTCTCTCCCTGGGGTCTTCCCACGATGAGCTTGTTGCAGGGTTGATTGAAGAAAGATTGAGCCGGGTGGAATGATAAGAAGCGTTTATACGGTTAGAGCCTCTAAACCACTCCTTTCCTTTTGCCTCGTGACCAGTGAAGTGAGCCCCGAGTTAACTACTCACAACTTTTTATCTAAAATAATCTATAAATACACACTCTTCTACAAGGCCCCATGAAACCCCTGGTTGGTGATATAAATGGTTATAAAATGAATATCAATGGCTAAAGGAGGCATATAATTATACCCACCCCTGTTTATTATTTACCACTTAACCTGTGTGGCATATGCATTTGCACCGTGAATGTGGCTATCTTGACAGCAGGAATGACCATAAATCTCCTTAAGAACCAACTTCAAGGGAAGATCAAGGGGGAGAGATCCTGAGCTGTCTCTAACAGGCATGCTGTCTGAGAGAGAAGAGATAACACACGTCTTACCACCTTCTCTGTACAGATGCTGAGGGGAGGAATAGAAGGGGGGATATGGCCTGCCATATTATAACCCCATTACCATGGTACCTATTGGTCAGGTCATTTTGCCCTGCTTCAGTGTTTACTTTCCCCCCTCAACTCCAAGGCTAGGAAGCTGCTGTGTGATCAGCTCATGCTTATGGTTTGTGTAGTACATGGCCGTTTTAGCCCAAGCCAGGGGTCCCGTGGAGGACAATTCATGCCCAAAGCCTGGGCCCAGGAATTTAGGCCAACGCTGACCTCCTTTGTCCCCGCACCCACAGAGCTTAGCCTTTTCCAGGCCTCTTAAGGAAACCAGACTCCTTTCCAGATGGGCCTGCTAACTGACCTACCGAACACCCCTGGAGGTGCCAGACTCCTATCGACCCTCTCATTAGCGGTATGAGTTTATGCCCATCACACCCTCTGACAGGTGTGAGCCTTCCTGAGGGAACGTATGGAGTGAAGAGCGGGAGAATGAGGGGGCCTATCTCTTGACAGGCCCACAGAAAAAGAGAAGAGGGCGTTACAAGAAATTATAACCCCAGGGATGTGGGATCCTTACGGAGAAGGCCAGCCTTGCTGAGTGTGACGTGGGTGCAATTATTCCCACGTCCATATCCAGGCCAGGAGAATGGCACATGTGTGAGGGGCAGCTGGCTTTTCATTCTGGAGAAAGAGGGAGGAGCTGTGCCGCTTCTGAGCTTCTTCACCCCACAAGCTCCCATAACCTACCCACTCAACCAAACAGATGGACAAAAACCCTCCCCCCAATAGATGGAGGGAGAATGGAGTTTTATTATGGGTTCCTCTGCAAATCTGCAAGGCAGTAGGATGAGGAGTACAGTACAAACCCCTGACACAGAGCCAGAATTCATCAACAGACACCCAGGGAAACCAAGCGGGATTGATCCATCCATGCTCCTAGCCTGGTGTGTGCTCTCTTACAGACTTCCAGGCCTGATCTATTTCATCGCTGTGGTGGAGGCACCATCCTAGCAAGCGCCTTACCCAAAGAACACAAATGACCCCCTCCTCTAAGAGGGGAAGGGCCACAAATACATGGAGCATGACAAATCAGGAGAAGGTGGCCATGGAGTCGAAAGGTTAACAAAAGGATGCCGGTGGAGGACACTGGGCAGAGATGGAGATGGAAGGGGGACAGAAGAACGTAGTAACAGGGCAGGCACAAAGGGAAACACGGGGAGAAATGCCGGCAGGACACCAACACTGGACATTCTAGCCCTTGTGCACGAGGTGTGATCAGAGTGGGGAACCGCCACAGCATGACCAGAAAAGATCAACAGGGAGCTATCAGGGAGGAAGAAGGACAAGTGAGCCTGACTGGTGACTGCAGAGTGAGGGATGGGATCTGAGACACCTGTGACGCAGAGAAAGGAAGCAGAAAGATAAATTGTGTCCGTCATGCCGGGATCTGAGGCGTACCTCCACCCATAGGGTAGAGAGGAGGGCTTAGAATTCAATGGCAGATGCTCTTTAAATGGGAGTTGACTGTAGAAGATCTACTCTTACGCAGATAGAGGGTATCAGCTTTGGCAGGGCTTCTTCCTAGCATTCCCACAGGCTTTGAACGAGGCAGGCAAGAGAGCTTGCAGATGCTTCTAGTAAAGAGAGAGAAGACGGAGGTTCTACAACTAAAGGTGAATAATATAAATACAGAGAGTGTGTTTATGAACTAAAAAGCACATGTGCAAAAGCAGGAGCAGAGGAAAAAAGCAAGACAAGCTAGAAGTGACACTAATCAGGGGCCTGGTTTAGCACTCATTTAAACCAACGGTTATCTTTCCAGTGGGGTCAAAGGTTGGCCTAACTACATTGCTCAGGGAGGTGAAAAATCCACACCTCCTGAGTGGAGTTCTTGAGGCAGTTTAAGGCGCAATCTACACTTACCTTTGCGATTTGCCAGCAGTGGATGGGAGATACGCAAGTGACGTAAATCACTTGCGTATCTTCCGTCGACTTTGCAGTGTCTCCTCCGCGCGGCGTCCACACCGCGCTGCGTCGAAGGGAACAGCGCTCCCTTCGACACAGCGCTACTCCACTTACCGGGGTGGTTTTCCTGTGTCGCTTGCTGGATCGACTGAGCACGTCTATACAGACCGCTCAGTCGATCCAGAGCAATCGATGTGACGGCGGCGAATTTGCTGCCGTCAATGTAGACCCAGCCAAAGTCTCTGTGTAGATAGTGCTAGCTCAACAGAAGAGTTCTTCCTTTGACCAAGCTACTGACTGTCAGGGAGCTGGATTATGCATGCCAGTGGGAGAATCCCTTTTGCCGGTGTAGGTAGCATCTACACAGAAGCGCTACCATGGTGCAGCTGTAGGGAAGATGGGCACATTCCTGTGAAGCAGAGAGAGACTGGGTAGAAAAGAGAGACGACCGGTGGCATGGATTAAAAGTAGAGCTGACAGGAATTTTTTATTTAAATGAAAAATGGCTTCTCAAATTTAAGGAAGATTTCCCTGGAAACATTTTGTTTCTTTTCAAATTGTGATTTATTTTTTTGAAATATAAAATGCAGATGACTGGTTGTTTTTTGTTTTCTAAAACAGAACATTTACCAAAACCTGAGGAGTAAATAGAAGCAGTCCCCTCATTTGGGATATTTAACATTAGGCTGAACAAACACTGGAGAATGGGAGCACTTGGGAGACAGCCTGCATCGGTGGAGGGTGGAGATGACCCATTAAGGCCTTTTCTCTCTCTGATTTATACGGGAGGGGCCAGGACTCAGGTGTGGCTGAGCTGGGCAGGACCCAGAGTTTGGGGAAACCGATCTCCACGTAACTTTGACATGTCTAAGTGCTGCTTTGTATTACAGCAAGCTGGGAACTATTCTGCTGCCTAGGGGTGATTGGAGTAAATTGTGCTCCACTTCCAGCCTGCCCTGTGCTAAGCTGTGTCATATTTATGCCAGCTGCGGATTTTCCTACATCAGGGAACTCGCTGGCTCCTCTTTTAGGGCACCTGTCTCTTTCCTTTATGCTGCTGGATCTGTACAAAGGGGCCAGGACCTGGCACTGTGCTTCTCTCTCTTTCTGCCATGCAAAGAAAGATCAAATAAAATAAGTCATTTTCATGGCTGTGTACTTGGGTTTCCTGTTTAGTTAAATAGAATGTAACAGATGCTCAAGCCATTACCAATCTGTGGCTTTGTGCCAAATGGTTCTTTAGCCACAGGTATGTAGCACGTCCATTTGTTGCTAATGGACTGGGCTGCTGAAAGTGCATTCTGTAATAATGTGACTCGCTCTGCTCCTCTAATGCAGGCGGCAGTTAGCTACAGACAGGAATTTAACAGTGCATTAGGGGCAGGTGACCTGTGAGTTCTTTATGTAACACAGCTCGGTCTACGCCGTGATGGGTCCTCAGCTGCGGCGTCAGACCAGGTGGTTCTGCAGTCATGGGTACACTGTCTGGTCTGCTAATCTGGCAGCCACCCACACAAAAAGTCACTGAACATTTTGCGGTTCTAGGTGCCTGCCTTTTCTGCCTTGTGTGATACAACTGCCCCGATCACCAGGTATCACCTGAACTAAGTAAGTGCCCAGTCTTGCAGGATGTTCACAGTACTGCCAACCTCATGCATTCAAAAATCATGTGCTGCACCCCCCAAAATCTTGAGATTTTAAACAAAATAAGAACATTTGGGGTTTTATTTATCATCAGGATTTTAAGCCTTTGGGATACAGTAGGACAGGGGTGGGCAAACTTTTTGACTCACGGGCCACAATGTGTTCTAAAATTTGACAGAGGGGCCGGGCAAGGATCAGATGAATGGAGTGTATTAAATACACATTTATGTACACAGCACCCAACACACTGCACCCCAGAAGCCAGCACTTCAGACCACTCTCCGCCATGAAATTGACTCACCCTTGTCAATTTCGGCGGCCGAGCTGGAGAGTGGGGCTCACAGCGCAGCATTTCCTTTTTAAGAACCGGTTCGCGCGAACCGCTGCGACCCGGTTGGAGGTGCAGAAGAGCCGCATAGCCGCGGCTGAAGAGCCGCATGCGGCTCGGGAGCCGTGGATTGCCGACCCCTGCACTAGGATCATGTTCACAACAACAACAAAAGATATTCTTGTCTAATTCACAGGATTCTGGGAGCTGGGGCTTTAAGAAAACAAACAAATATTGCAAGACTCATGATAAAAACATATAAGCTGCCAGCATGGTGTTCCGTTTACAGCGGGGTGGTCAGTCTAACACCACTGCTTTGGAAATTGTTCACACTCACCCCTTAAAAATTTCAGCAAAAATGTATTTTATTTCAGTTTTGTTGAAAGTTCTTGGAAACGTTTCAGGTTTTCATTACAAAAAAGAAGAAAACTCAAATATCAAAACTTCTTTGGATTTGGGCAGCCAAAATTTTCCTTTTCTCCAATGGCAGGATAGGCTGACTCATGTTGCTTAATCTACAGGTGAATGTTACAGTGTGCGTAAAAGTGATTTATTTGAAAGATGCTGCCAGACTCTCTTGAAACGATCCCCTATGAATAATGTATTATTTATTTGTAATTCAGTGATGCCTAGAACCCCAGGCTGGGATCTGAGCCCCATTTAGCTAAGTGCTGTGCGGAAATGTAACAGAGAAAGACAAGGTGGGGGAGGGAACAGCTTTTATTTGACCAACTTCTTTTATTGGACTAGTCAGGGCTGGGAGAAAAAAACTGGGTGGGGGTTTGTGGCTTATAGATCGTTGTAACCTGGGTAATTGTGTGTGGGAGGGATGTCATTGTTATGAAATCATTCTTTGGTGTGGTATTGGTGGAAGAATTCTTCTAGTTCTCTACAGGTTAGCAATAGCAGCAGGTTTGTGGTGGGGGAGAGGTTCAGTCCCTCTAGCCATATCTCCACTGCTATGATGACCAACACCCGCCCCCCCCAACACGACTTTCAAGATCCAAGAGTCCTACCCATGCCAAACACGGCATGTGGTGTCCCTCACCCAGCACACTAAATGTTTCACCCATATACGGGTTTATTGGCACAAGACAATTATGCGCTCAAAAGAACACACACAGAAAAGTGATAAAAACCAAAAACACCCTGTCACTTGTGGGTGAACGCTTTTCACAAAGCGAGCACGCCACAGCTGACCTTTCAGACCTCATCCTTAAGAGAAACCTGCACAACGCCTTCAAAAAACGAGCCTGGGAGCTTAAATTCATAACTTTGTTATACACTAAACATCATGGACTGAATAAAGACTCTGGATCTATGGTTTATTACCACAAACTCTAATCAACTAACCCCCCTCTCCATGACTGGAGGGGGTGTTAACCAGGCACTTCATCTTGAACGATCTCTTGAAACATGTGCTAACTACTTGCGCTAAACAATCTGTTCCACCTTGTATTGAGCTGTCACTCTGAGTACATTTCCCAGACCGCAACATAAGCTCTGTGTAAACCAGAAAGCTTGTCTTTTTCACCAATGGAAGTTGGTCCAATAAAAAGATATGGCCTCACCCACCTTGTCTCGCTAATATCCTGGGAGGGGTACGTCTACAATGACACTGCATGTAACGAAGAAGCCAGTCCCCGCTGCAGAAAGCTCACAATCTGCATGTAGGACAGGATGCAATGGATGAATGATACAGCCAAGTGAGGCTGGGAGATCAATACATCCCACGCAAGTTAGCAGGAAAGCTGAAGTCACAGCTGACGGCTTGTCTGGCCAGTATCAGATGGGAGTGATTGTTAGAGGTAGGGTTTATGAAATAATTTAAGAGAGGATAAATCAGCAGATCTATAAATTGTTCCCTTGCATGGGGGCAGTATGGATGAAGGCAGGAAGGTGTAAGAGGGACAAATAGACAAGTGGTTGATTAAGGCCTTGTCCACACTAGAAAGTTTTGTTGACGCAAGTTACAGCGATGATCAAAAAGTGCTGTAATTACAGCGCTCATGCCTGGCCACACAGCACTCATTGTGTCGCTGAAGCACGTCCACAGTTGATGCTCTAGCATTGACAATGAGAGCAGTGCACTGTGTGCAGCTATCTCACTGCGCAACGCGCCACCTCATGCCACTAGAAGTGAGAAGGTGGAGAGGATTGCAGTGCATCATGAGTGTGAGCTCAACGTCCCACAATGCAGTGATTTCCGTCCGATCATTCCATGGGTTTCTGACTGTGTTTAGTGGCGTTTTTCAATGGCCCCAGTTTCCAGAGTGCTCACCATCTCTATCTGAAAGGACAGATCCTGCACTGCTCTCACTGCTGTCGTCCGTGTTCTGAACACATCGCGGCTGGTCATGCAGTGTATCGTGAGCTCCCAACTGGAAATGGAATCCGAGGCACCTGACCTGCTGTGTGCCATGCAAATGAACAGAACCAGATTCCTGTTTGCATACACGGAGCCCCTGCACACAGAGCACCACCGCTATTGGGTGTGTGAAACAAGCACTGAGGGACGGGGTCACATTGTTATGCAGGTCTGGGGTGGCAAGCAGGGGCTGCAGAACTTTCAGATGTTGGACTCTGTGCAGAGCTCACCCCTGCCTTGCAATGCAAGGACACCAGAATGAGCGTTGCCATCTCAGTGGAGAAGCATGTGGAGATTGTTGTGTGGAAGCTGGCAACTTCAGACTGCTACCGGTCCTTCACTAATCAGTTTGGAGTTGGGAAGTCCACTGTTGGAGCTGTATTCTCACTAGTGTGCAGGGCCCTTAATTGCATTGTGCTATGAAGGACTGTGACTCTTGTGCATGAAAGACTGGATGGCTTTTCAGTGATGGGATTCCCTAGCTGTGCTGGGGTATTAAATGACACGCATATCCCACTTTTGGATCTGAACTATCTTGCGATGGCATACATCAACAGAAAGGAGTACTTCTCTATGGCACTGTAGGCACTTGTGGATGTTTCACGGACATCAACAAAGGTTGGGCAGGAAAGGTGCATGACGCACACATCTTCAGGAACACAGGTTTGTACACAAAGCTGCAAGCAGAGACTTTCATTCCAGACCAAAAGATTCCAATGCGGGATATTGAAATGTCCCTAGTGATCCTGGAAGACCCAGCCTACCCCTTATTGCCATGGCTCATGAAGCCTTATATGGGCAACCTCGACAGCTACAAGGAGAGTTTCAATAACAGGCTGAACAGATATGGAATGACCATTGAATATTTGTTTGGCAGATTAAAAGCTCGCTGATGATGCTTTTATGGGAGTTTAGACCTAAATGAGGAAAATATTTCCATGGTGATAGCTGCCTGCTGTGTGCTCCATAACATTTGTGAAGCTAAGGGTGAAATATTTCCCCCTGCGTAGAACGCAGAGATGGATCACCTTGCGGCTGAATACGAAAAACCAGAAGTCAGGGCTATTAGAGGGATGCAAAGGGGTCCATATGAATCAGGGAGGCCTCAAGGAACTATTTTGACAATGAGCACCAATAAAGTGTCTTTGTAAATAGCACTGCACCATGTTATCCAGCTTGCACTGTGTATCAATGTGAGATGCAAACGCTGTGCGCAAGAGACAAATAGAGATTCCTTATCCTTCACAGTAGGTCTGTATGACGGTGGTCGTGTTGCACCGGCCCTTCCTGGGGCCTAGCCGCTGGGGGAAGGTCCTGGTACCTCCCCCAAACAAATGGGGAATTGGTCAACCGACCGGTCTACAGGCTCCAGCCCCCTGGCAGGGCGGGCGAACAAGCAGTCCAGAGGCCTGGTCCCTGGGCAGCAGGGCAGGCAAACAAACAAACAGTCCAGAGGCCTGGTCCCTGGGCAGCAGGGCAGGCAAACAAACAGTTAATGCGCCCAGTCCCTTGGGCAAAGGCAGGCAGGTAACAAACAGTCTAGTGGCCTGGTCCCTGGGCAGCAGGGCAGGCTGAGACGGGCATCTTCCAGCCGTCTGGCTGGCGGTGAGGAGTCTCTCTCTCTCTCTCTCTCGCTGGGGCAAGTGCGGGTACGGGAGGGGGAGGGGGACGCAGGCCCACCCGTCTCCACTGCGTCCCAGCCCAGGGCCCTACCAGTGGCACAGTTAGTACCACTGGTGCGGCGGGGATCCGGCCGCAACACGCCGCGGGGCCTGTGCCCCTACCCGAGCCATTAGGTTTGGCTGCCCCTGGGCCACTTCCTCCCCGTACCCCCAGGAGCTGGCCCCGGGCAACCCGGGGATGGGGTACGCGGTCCACGGCTGGCTCACCAGTCCGTCGGCGTCCATTGGCGGCAACGGGGGCAAGTCATCAGCATCTGGCAGCTCCTCGAGATCCAGGGGTTCGCCGGGGGGTCCGGCCTCTGGCAGCTCCTCGAGGTCGGCTCCAGCTTCCAGGGGGTCAGCGTCTGGCAGCTCCTCCAGGTCTAGCCCCACCTCGGGCGGTGGGACCCACTGGGACTGACCGGGCCCCTCTGGCCAGGCTTGGGGTTCGGGGGGTGTCAGCCCCCTCTTGGGTCTCGACAGCCAGTCCCAATCGCCGGCACCCGGAGGCCCTATCCAGTCCCGGTCCTGGGGTTTACGCCGGGAGCGGCGGGGCTTCGGCCCGGGGTCATAGCCGTTCCCTTCCCCAGTAGGAGCCCTGGGTGGCAGGTCTACTTCCCACCACTGCCTGCCTCCCACTGAGCCCAGGGGCCTAGCTTTTATACTTCCCCTTCCGGGGGAAGTCCCGCCTCTCGGCGCCTGGTTGGCCGTCCCCGGCGGTCCTATCCGGGCCGGTCTGAGGGGTTGACGGGTGGCCCGGTGCGCTGGACCAATCCCGGCCTGTTGCTGGGCAGTTTTACCTGGCCAGCTAACCCGCTGGTCTATTGGCTGTGGCCCTCCCTTGGCTCCCAATCCCTGGTCAGGCCAAGGTGCCCTCCTACAAGGTCTTTATTAAAAAGCAATTATTCACAATACATAAGAAAATCTGGGCTGGAGGGGAGAAAGTAGTGAGGGGAGTGTGAGCTATGACATCTGGGTGTAAATCCAGCTATCTTTCTGGAGACTGTCTGAAGGGGTGGAATGAACAGGGTACCAAGGTGGACTGGGAGTTTGGTAGGAATGTGTGGGTGGAGTTTGGGGAGGGAATGGAAAGCAATTCTGTATTGGCTGCAAGGGGGTGGGCATGCATGAATTCAGTCTGCAGTGTTATGAGTGACTTTAGCAGCTCTGTTTGCTCCTCCATGGCTTTTTATCATGTGCTCATGACCTGCCATGACTCACTCTGGTTTTCCCTTCTCTCCTTCATATCAATTTTCTGATTTTTGGACGCAGTGTATCTCTATGCCTCCCTCTCCTCCCCCTCACCCCCCGCCTTAAAGGACTGGAGGAGTTCTTGGAACATCTCCTCTTTACTTCTGCATAGCTGTTTTCTTATTAGTCACTGGCACTCAGCAGGTGTGGAGGGATTTCCTCCCAAGGGCACATCTGTAGAAGCACAACGAACAATGAACAGAAGCATGATTGTGAGTGCAGTAACAGCATTGATGCATTACTGAAAAGACTGTCCCCTGGCAAACGCACCGCTCAATGATCAGCCAGGACATGGGGAGTTGTGCCCGGGGGGAGGAGGCACTCAAGCTGGGGAAAAGGTTCTGGGTGGTTGTTTGGGGCATTAAAGCACATAAATAGGGACAAAATTTCAAATTGTGCCACCATTTTCCACAGGTGAAGAAGCCAAAATCTCACTCCTTAGAGTCAGCAGGGATGCTAGGGTTCATCTCCTCCATGCAGGCAGCTTCAGATCAGGTCCCTTTGATGCTCGCCAGTGTGCCGGTTTGGTCCCTGCGCAAGTGATTGCCGATTGACACAGCAACATTTCCTACCACAGGGGAATAAACAAAGCAGCTCTGCTGAGGAATCTCTGGCAGAGGATTAGCCAATACCTCCAGGAAAATTTCCTAGCGATCTCTCCAGAGGATTCCCATGAAATCTTGGTGTGCATTAACGCGCTTTGCCGCCGCACTGCCTAGCTGAACAGGGGACCGGGAAGCACATGCAAACACAGCTACTCTTGTGCATTTCTGACCCTTCAACCAGCGGTACCTCATGTAACTGAGAAGTCCACTCCCTCTGTGCCCGTGGGGGTATCCAGGGGTCTCTTAGTGGTGGATGTGGGACTGCCACTAAGCATGGCTTCCAGCTCCTAGGAGAAGTGGTAGGTCTTTGGCTCTGCACCAGAGCGACAGTTTGACTCCCTAGCCTTTTGGCACCCCTGCCATGGCTCCTTGATTTTCACATGGCACTGCAGCATGACCTGGTCATGGCCCTTCTCCGCCATTAAATGAGGAATACAACCATAGGCATCGAAGTTCCTTTGTCTGGAGCAGAGCTGGGACTGCACAGCCTCCTCTCCCCAAATGTTGATCAGATCCAGCAGCTCTGGTGTGCTCCAAGCAGGAGAGCGTTTCGTGCGTGGAGCCGCCCTGGTCAGCTGCACAGTGAGCTCTCTACGCCGACCAAGCAGGACCGGGAATTTCAAAAATTACAGGGACTTTAAAGGGGGAGGGGTGGATGGCTGCAGGCCAGAGGAGCTCAAACTGATGGCCAGAGCAATCAGGATGGGCATTGGGGGACTTGCTGGAGGCCATTCACCATGACATAAGCAAGGGTGGTGTCTATACTAACGCTTGGCACTAAACGTTAGGTGCAAAAAGCTCTACGCCTCTCGTCAAGGTGGGTTTATTTTGCTGTAAAAATCTGGGGAGCTGGGCCAGCCGGGAGGTGATTGCACTGTGTACCCCACCACGGTTTTGGCGCAAAAAGCCGTCTTGGGTTGACAGATGTCTCTAGTGTAGACCAGGCCTAGGTCTGCCAGCAGTGGCAGAGGCAAGGACCACAGGCTGGTCTTTGTTTGATGCAGAATCACCTTAATGATGGGAAAAGACAATTGTCAGCTGTGGCTCTTAGTTGGAGTTATGGCGAATTGGCTTGTTTTTATAATTGCTAAATGTGTTTAGGTTAATGAAGCTTTATGTTAAATCTATGACACTATTTTTTCATCTGCTTTCTGCCAAGAGAACACTCCTGTAAATGAAATATCATCGCCGTGAATGGTTCTCTGGATAAATATTCTAGATCTAAGACCAACACTAAGTTATTTTTAAATAACAGGCATATTATATTTGCCAGGCTGGAAAAATATTTGCAAGATACATTAATTAAATGGAACTGGCAAACTATCTGCTCTGCTGCTCCTACCCATGGTAGAGGATCACTTTATACAAATGCCCACGCCTGGATTATTTATTATTGTGGTAACACTTGGGGCACGTCTACACTGCAGTTAGACACCCACGGCTAGCTGCCAGCTGACTCAGCTCAGGCTAAGGGCCGTTTAATTGTGAGGCAGAGGTTGCTGTTAATTGATGTTTAATTGCTCTGGGACTCTGATGGGGGAGGGAAATATCCACTCCACAATTAAACAGCCCCTTAGCCCAAGCCCTGCAAGCCTGAGTCAGCTGGCACGGACCAGTCACGAGCGTCTAAAGTGTAGACAGACCCCTAGAGACCCTGATTAGGGCCCTATTGTGCTAGGTGCTGTACAAACATATAATAGAATCATAGAAATGTAGGGCTGGAAGGGACATGAAGAAGTCATCAAGTCCAGCCCCTGCACTGTGGCAGGACCAAATAAACTTAGACCATTCCTGGCAGTTTGTCCAACATGTTCTTACAAACCTCCAGTGTTGGGGATTCCACAACCTTCCTTGGATGCCTGTTCCAGAGCTTAGCTACCCTTCTAATTAGCTACCCTTCTAACCAAAATCTCCCTTGCTGCAGATTAAGCCAATTACTTCTTGTCCTGCCTTTAGGGGACATCGAAAACAATTGATCACTGTCTT
Source organism: Mesoclemmys tuberculata (assembly GCA_007922155.1). Lineage (NCBI taxonomy): Eukaryota > Metazoa > Chordata > Testudines > Chelidae > Mesoclemmys > Mesoclemmys tuberculata. Next base: position 4,479,204 of record ML675625.1, read on the forward strand.
CTTTATAACAGCCCTTAACATACCTGAAGATTGTTATCAGGTCCCCTCTCTGTCTTCTCAGGACTAAAACACTCCCAGTGTTTTTAACCTTTCCTCATAGGTCAGATTTTCTAAACCTTTTATCATTTGTGCTGCTCTCTCTGGAACTCTTTCCAATTGGTCTAGATTTTTCCTAAAGTGCAGTGCCCAAAACTGGACGCAATACTCCAGCTGGGGTCTCACCAGTGCCCAGTAGAGCAGGACAATATAGGTGTTGTCTTACATACAACACTTTTGTGAATACACCCCAGAATGATATTAGTCTTTTTGGCAGCTGCCTTGCATTGTTGACTCATGGTCAGTTTGTGATCCATTATAACCCCAAGCTGTAAAGGATTTATTAAAAAACCAAACCAACCTCCCCTTTCTCCCACTCAGAACCTCTCCCCGCAAAGAAAATCCTACTCCTTGTAGAGTCACTGTACACTAAATAGGGGGAAAAAGCCAGAAACTCCAAAAAGTCTACTAGGGACCTTGGTATTTTTGGGGGAGATTCTCTGATACTAGGGTGTGTGGTAAAGTCAGGCCAGAGGGCTACAGAAGAGTATACCAGGGCCAGTATGAGGGCCCAGAAGGGTTAAAGGGTTCCCTCTGCCAGGCAAAGAGAAAAACAGAGCAGGGCAATTAACAACACCTGGACCCAATGAAGGGCAGGGCCAGGGGTATTTAAACCCTGCCTTCCCTAAAGGAAGGGGAGGGAACACATATGGGAGGGGGCTGCTAGAAGGTCTGGGGCAGTTGCCGAGAAGGTTTTCTTGCTGGCTAAGAGAGAAAGCCCTGCTACAGCCAGGGGAGGCAAGGTAGTTGGGGGCGTCCTGACCATAGAAGGTGGAGGTAAAGTGCGAGACCCACCAGGGGGAAGCTGCCAGTTTGCCACAGGTGATAGGCAGTGTTTTAAAAAAAATAGCTCCAAAAGGGTCTTAACAGCAGATTTCAGAGGAATGGTGCCTCTTAACAGCAGATTTCAGAGGAATGGTGCCGATGAAGCGTGTATTTATTCTCTTTCAAGTATTCTGAAATATTAGGTTAGCAATTGTGAGTACACTTAGCTTTTCTATTTGCTGGTCCTTAAAGATACAGCCAGCCCATCAGTATGTCCCTCACAAATGCTCTGGTCAAATCCTGCAGACCTCACTTATTCCTTCCTCTGGCAAGACTCCCAATGATGTCAGTGGGGTTTTCGCCAGAGACGAGAGAGCAGAAGTTTTGTGTCAGCCAAATGCTGCCTGGACTTACACTGGTGAAACCCTGCTGAAGGCAACGGAGTGGCATGAGGCATATACCAAAGTGGGATTTGCACCTGGCCAGTGTTCCTCTTAAGCATCTATGCGGACTGATGTGGTCTGTCTAATTGAGATTGTAAGCTCCGTGGGGCCAAGACCAGTCACTGTGGTTTGAGCATGCTTACGTGCGGTGCCACTATAATTGCAATAGCAATTATAATTATTAATAATAAATGGATTGCCAGACCCTGGAAACTGCTATTCTTTAGTCATCTCCAGAGCAGATACAGCCTAGCCAGAGGCAAGTTTAATCTACCCATATATGGCCCCTCTGCAGTGTGGAGGGACCTTCTTTAGAGTGCTCTGTCTCCATGGACCATCCATATCTGTTAAGAACGCCAACATAGGTGTCAATTTGTGTGTGGATATCTGTCTAGTTTGAGTTGTTCTGGGTCCTGCGACTCTTTGCACATTGGCCTTGGCACAGCTACCACAATAACGTGTGGACACTGGCAAGATGGGTTCAAACCAGAGTCTTAGGGCCCAGATCCTCCAGGGTACTCCGGTGCCTAATCCACTTAATCCAACGTCTTGCTCCCAGTGTCAGCCCAACACTGAGCTGGCCAGAGAAGGGCAGCACGGCAATGGGGCAGGATTCGGGGAGGGAGCTGAAGCCATCTCTGGCATGGGGACCCCTGCGAACACCTGCTGCGATGCTCAGAGGATCCCCTGTTGCGTCCTGGTGCAGATCGGACCCGTGTTCCTGAGGGCTCCTAAAGAAGAGCCAGACTTCTTTCACACCTGTTGCTTCCTTCCTTCTGGAAACATGGCAATTCTTCCCCTGCCGACCCCAGCCTCTGTCACCACATTCCGTTCTTAGCAGGGGCTGGAGGCCAGGAACCAAGTTAGAGAGGTAGGAAGTTGTCCCCCAAACACAGGAGCAATAGAAGTAGCCAACCAATCATAAGGGCTTGGTACAGCAAAACAAGCAAGGAGGCCAGCTGCCTCCCAGCCACAGAGGAGTCCTACTTGCACCGTCTCCACTGTCTCTATAAACATCCCCAGCACTTACATCACGTGCATTTAATGAAAAGTTGCAATCGGTTTCGAAGATGCTAATGACCCAGCTGCTTGGCATTCAGACTGCGCTCGAGGCTTCCCATCTCAAGGTTGCACCAACGCAAGGCACCGCTCTCTCTTAGCCGTGCATTTTTCTCTTTGCCGAAGGCTGACCTTGTTTGCTTTTCTCTCTCTGATAACCCTGCTGCAATTGGCTTAGGATGGCAGGTTGTTCAGCCCACACGATGTGCCATTAAGGGAAGAGGGCAGCTCAAGGACGCTTTGAAGCTTAATGAAACTGCCAGGGGTTTATATTCCAGCTCTGGACACACTAACATTTTTGCATCATGTGAAATGTTGTTTTCCTTTAATTTAACTCATGGCATCAGCTCCCACTCAAGGTAATAGGTGATGAGAATAGCCCTGCTCCTAGCAGGAGACTGAGCATCTTGCAGGATTGGGCCCAAGGAAAGCAAACAATAATCGGTGAAATGCATGGTGCAGAGTAGCAAAACCTGGACAAATAATGAGGACATGGGGCTCTAGGCCCAGATCTTCCAAGGTATTCAAGTGCCTAACTCATTGGTTCAAGTCCTGGAATCCTTATACATTTTTCCCCCCTCTCTGTTCTTATAGAGCTCCAGTGACTTCAAGTAGAAGTTTGCCTCATTAAAGAGGCAGTAAAACCTCAGACTCTGCCCCTTTGTGCAGCTCCACTAAGCAAATGTAGGGTGAAGTTCTGTGCTCAGAGTCAAAAGGTACCACGCAGATCTGAGATCAATGGGACTTCTGGGCACATCACTCTTTGCAAAGGGCCGGTGGCTACTTAATGCCTTAAGGTGGGGCTTCAAAAGGTGCATATCACCACATGCAGGGCTTCTGCATTGCAGTGAATTCAATCTGTAGGCAGAGCAAAACATAAGGGTTAAGAGCTCCCAGGTGGATGGGAGGGATGGATTTAGCCATTATTTCAATTGGAAGCCCCCGGCTGCAGCTGTTTCCCCCCTCATTTCTTGTGGTCTGGGGAGGTCTAGGGATGACTTGCTGTATAAATCAAGCCAAATCTGATACAGCTTAAAAGGCTCGTTTCTTATGCTGCTTCCAACAGGTGCATGTATATTTCATTGCTTCTGCAATTACTGTATATCTTGTACACTTAGGAGAAGGCTGAAATAGCATGAGAGGAGAAGGAACAGACATCAGTACAAGGAGTGGGAATAAGAAAGGTAAGAAAAGCTCGCTAGAGGGAGTGGAGATGTAGAGTGGGCTGTGAGCCACGAGGGGAAGAGCTGAGTCTCCTAGGAGGTGGAACTTTGCCCTGGGATATTAATGGGGTCCTTTTAAGGACTAAAGAGAGTGCTTCAGTTTTATGCTTCCTTTGTAGGGGGAGGCCCAGTGAGTAGAGGCTGGGATCCTGAGCACATCTTTTTGGAAGGTCACAGCCGCTTTCCCTACAGGGCGCATTGAAAAGTGTGCAAATGGCTTTGTTCCTTATTACCCCTCCTCCAGCCTAGGTTCAGGCTGCATCTGCATCGTTTTGGGGGGGCCGTGCCCTCTTTGGGAGCAGAGGTGGGAGTTAACTCTTTGGGCAAAGTCCTGTTCTCAAGTAATTAATTATTAGCATCAGGGTGTCACCTGCAGGCCCCAACCAAGACCTTAATCTGTACAAACACACCGGAGACAGTTTCTACCCCCAGGAGCTTACAGTATAAATCGACAAGCCAGACAAAGGGAATCATCATCCCCATTTTACTGGGGGGTAACTGGGCACAGAGAATGTAAATAAGTTGCCCAAGTTGATCACAGAGAGAATTCACAGCAGCGCCTGGAATTGAACGCACAGCATCTAAGTCACACGGCGTGCCACCAGCTGCGTCTCTGTCCTCTCTTCCAGCATGCATGTGCTTGGCTTGCCTCACAGACATCGACACTGTTGCTGTGCCCCCTCAATGCACCCAACAAGGTTACTAACGATACAATACAGCCCATTGCCTACATTAAGCATGGGCCAAACTCTTCCCCCCTCAATGGCTTATTTTGCATTGCACTGTTGTTACTCAGGGCTGGCTCTGTGACTCTGGCATTTCAATAAATAACAAAACTAAACAAGCTGCAATATCCAGCCAGGAAAAAGAGCTCAACAACAGTCTCATCCAGGGACTCCAGTCCTCAGGAGTCTCTCCAGGGGATTAAAAGTGTTAAAATTAAATTTTTAGAGTCTTAAAAGATGAACTGCTGGCACGGCTGCAAGCGCTTAGCAGGATTTAGCACACATTACATTGGTCATTAGTTTGGGCTTTGGAGCACCACGTGAAATAAATCCAAGCAGACATTCCACACGGCAGAGGCGTGCTCGGGATCTCCGGTCCTCGTAAAAAAGCATTTTCTTACTGATATTAAGTCAATGAGCCATAAGATGGGAAAAGGAACAAAACAAACATAACAACATCTTTTGAGCAAACAAGCTGCATCTCTTTATGATTTTTAACAATCCTTTTATGGATCTCACTGGGCTCCACTCTAATTACCCGCTGCTGCTGCTGCTCATTCTCCTCGCACTTGTATAATGGACAGGCTGCTTGCTTCACATACCTTGGTAAGTTGTAAGTCTGTGTCGGTAGGATAAATGGGCCAGGTGGACCCAGGCTGATGCAGGGAGGCAGAAAGGTCGGGTGAGCTGGAGAGACGGCACGTTTTTAGGAGGCAGCCATCCTGTGCTTCCGCATCTAAGCTTCCATTTACAATAATAATAAAGATTCATAATAATTAATAAGGGCTCAAATCGTTCTGGATGGCAAGGATTGCTCTACACACACCAGTTATCTTTCCATCACTATGCAGGTGTGGTTAAAGCATTACAACCCCCTAGTGTGAACACAGTTATCCTGGTATAAAAGGGCTTATATCTGTATAGCTTGTTCCCACTGCATTAGTATCATAGAAGATTAGAGTTGGAAGGGACCACAGGAGGTCATCTAGTCCAACCCCCTGCTCAAAGCAAGACTATTCACGCAAGGGATTGTACTGGTATAGCTATATTGTTTTTTTAAAAAAAGTTACACTCCTCATGACATACTTATGTGGCTGCAAAACCTGTGTATAGCGCAGGCCTAACTTAAAATGGAAACATCAACCTATGTAGACAGCTCAGGCAGCCGTGAGAGTTATGGTGTTTAAACTGCTGGTAAGCACAGACCACTTCCTAGAACACTGACCAATATTGGCTCATAGTCCCCCATCTGTCTGCACCCATTTGTTGTCTCTTGTCTTATATTTAGAGTGTAAGTTTCTTAGGGCAGAACCCATTTTTTCGTTCTGTGTTTGTGCAGCACCTAGCACCACGGGTGTGTCTGTTTTACAGTAATACAGGCAACAGCAATAATAGCATGATCCTTAATCCCAGCTGGTTGTTGACTCTGAAACTTAATGACCTCTGTAAACAACGTTGACATTTAAATTATATCGAAGCACACAAGACAGGGATGGGGAGGATAATATTATGAAGAGCTGCACAACTGTTACCAGTGGCTTCCTGTTCTGGTGTTTAAATGGGTGAAACTGGTCATGTGGACAGAGCTCGGGAGACTATGACTACTGTCCCGTCTCCCCCTGAGTATGTCTCTGGGAAGTGGTAAATTAAGGGGGTCATCAGCATAGAGACGGTGACCATCTGAGAGCATGAGATAGATTTGCATATAGCACCTCTCTGCATAACTCCCAGCAGTTTTATACATTCCTGTAATTTTCCCCTTTTCTTTCTTTCTTTTTTTTTTAAACAGTTGATTTATAAGCTCCTAAAAATAGACTCATAAATGAAACATTAAGGAATGAATCTAGGCTGGAGCAGATCAATAGTCAGTGCTACTTGGCAACTGGAATTCTCTGAAATAGAGAAAATATCTCCTAATTTCCCTGTTCTTCTGGGAACAGCTCCTGCATGGCTAGCTTGGTTTTGCTGCATGGAACGTGTATGATTTTAAAGGTTGGATGATGGCTGCATTCTGCTTGGGGGCTTGCTGGGGTTTCATCCTTTCAGCTAATTTAAGGGTTATTCATTTCAAATGACCAGTGCTAGGGAGGCCCTGGCAGCAGCTCCATAGTGAAAGTTGCCTTCAGTTTTCCCTCTCAAATGTGATTCCAAAGTTGGCTTCATTGTTAAGGCTTCACATGCCCTGTCCCCTCCTTGGCCATCGCAGCTCACATGCTGCTGACTCTTGGTCCCGCTCCACCCAGGATGCCAATTTGTCCAATTTTCCCACAAGCACCTTGGTGTTTTTTTTCTCTCTGCTGCCCTTTACGTGTGGGAGGAGCTCCCTGGAAAACACAGCAACGCCTCTACACAATGCCCTATCCATCGCTCCGGAAATCATGTTTCTGCCACGATGCCTACACAATGCTAGAAAGTGACAATATCTTTTATTGGACAACTTCTGTTGGTGCAAGAGACTAGCCTTTGAGCTATACAGAGCTTTTCTTCAGGATCTGAGGATGAGCTCTGTGTGAGCTCGAAAGCTTCCTTCTTTCATCAAGAAAAATTGGTCTAATAAAAGATATTGCCTCATCCCCTGGTCTGCTAATACTCCAGGACCAACACGGCAATAACACCACTGTCAACTACATTCTGTAGGCAACTGGGATTCTGTGACTGCTGCTAAATACATTGACTGATCGTTCTCTTCGCTGTCCTCATCTGTTTGTTGTAGGCACCTCTTGTTTCTTATCTGAAACTGAGATTTTAAGCTCTTTGGGACATGGATTGTCTTTTCACTGTGTGTGTACGATATCTAGTATAAGGCAACCCGAGGGATTCTACGTGCTACCACAATATCCAATAAGTTAATAATGTATATTTGTAGATTCCAAGACCAGAAGGGACCACTGGGATCCTCTAGTCTGACCTCCTGTATAACACAGGCTGTCGAACAGCACCCAGATAATTTCTGTTTGAACTACAGCATCTTTTAGAAAAACTTCAAATCCTGATTTAAAACTTGCCAGTGATGGAGAATCCACCACAGGGCTTGGTCAATTGTTCCAGTGGTTAATGATCTTCACTATAAAAATGAAGAAGAAACATAAATTTCCTCCCAGAGCTTCCTTTTGAGTTCTCAGTTGCTCTCTTTGTCCTTGGGATAGTGGAAAAAACCTTTTTAAAATGTGCAGTAACATCAACAACGGATTCAGAGAAAACAGAGGGAAACACAAGAAGTGTAAGAAATATTCAGGAGTGCATTCTCTTGGCAATCATAAACTTGAGAAATGGAAATGGAAACAGGATTATAATTCCCTCCTCCATTTCTCAAGTGTCTGGGATATTCTTTTCTAAAATGCTAGTTAAATTCTTAACATCAGTGTCCAGGTACTGAATTAGCTTACACAGATTTTCACCTTGCTGTGTAACAATGCCCCGCTGAGTGCTCGTAGAAATGAGGTTATAAAAGCCAGGTTTTTCTGCATACACCTCAGCGATATCACATGTGCCATGCTCGTCTGACATGTCAGAACCTGAGAGACGGGTCGCTTCATTGCTTTGCCTTAAGGAAGGCCACCTTCGGCAACACCACTGAGGATTTGTAATTCTGCAAATTCCCAGCACAGCGCTCCTTTATCATTTTTTACTGCAGGCCTGGGTTCATCTACATTTAAACAAACAGGGACTGTGCTGGTCTTATGAAGGCACTGGTGTTTAACAACAGTAATACTCTCCTTTAAATACGAGAGAACACAGACAGAGAAGCCATCTGGAAGGTGCAGCCAGTCACAATCTGTTCTGAATTCACCAGTCAGAACCCACCTTCCAGAACAGAGCTTTTCTTTCAGATTCTGTAATTACACCCACAGGCTTACCTAATAAGGACAGCTGCTCCACACAGGACATAACCAGGTTATAGATTAGGAATTGTGTTGTTCATACACATACAACCCATAGCATCAGATTCCAATTCCCTTGTGGGAGGAACAATCACCTTAAGGACAGAGGAATTGACAGACTGGATCAGACCAATGGGTCCCACTATTCTAGCATCCCTTCTCCGACAATGGCCAATTCCAACCACTTCCGAGTAGCTCCGCAGTAGCAGACTGGGGACAGTCTGCCCTCACTTTAGGTCTCATACTGTTCTCTGATAGTCAGAGATTGGCTAAAGTCCTGAAGCAGGAGGTTTAATATCCCTTCCAAAATTTGTCATCATTAATTATGATAACTCTGGGTATCCCTGATAGCTATCCCCTTTTGAATCTTGTTAAGTTCCTGGCCTCAGTGAGCTCCTGGGGCAGTGAGTTCCACAGTTTTATTAAGCATTGTGTGAAAAAAGCATTCCCTTTTATTGACTTTTGAATTTCCCACTTTTTTACTTCATTGAACTTTCCCTTTTCTTGTGTTGTGAGACAGGATGAACCAAAGCTCCTGATCTCCCTTCTCTAGTCTAGGCCATTTAGAATTTTTTAAACTTTTGCCATATCACCTCTTCTGGTATGTCTACCCTACAAATAAACAGCCCCACAGCCCGAGCCCTGTGAGCTCCAGTCACCTGTGGCTGTCTAATCACAGTGTAGACATACTTCAAAGAGGAGACAGATAAGGGTAATTAAGGCAAATAACCCAATGTTTCCATTTGTCATCATTCAGTTTTATATGCCATGGTGTTTCCTGTTCACATTGTTTGTTCAGGTCTCTCTGTCATTCCTGATAGTCTTCTTTAGCCCTGACGAACCCAAATAACTTTGTGTCATTTTCAAGTTTTGCTACCTCTCTGTTCCCTTTCTGGATCAAAGGAGTGGAGAGATTTTTGGGGGGAGCTCCCTGCAGTGTTCATCTAGGTAAGGCTGACAGCCCTATGGAAATGATGCTTGGGAGCACTCATTCTGCTCCGTTGTGAGCATTTGCAGGATCTGGTCCCAAACTCTCACTAATCTGAATGAAACAAACCTAAATAACCACATACACAGTTATACTAATGTCACACACAGAGCCCTGGAAAAGTGCCCCCTGCTGGACACTCCCCAGCTGCTGTACTGGGTCCCCATCCATCAGATCTGTGTGCTTTAAACTTTCCTTGATCTAAGTAGGCTCCAGCACTATCTCTTTCCTTGGCTTCTCTGGCACATTTCCAGGGCACAGGCTGTTAGTCTGTTACTCCTTTGGGGAAATGCGACCATGTGGGCCAGTTGCCCAAGGTGCCCCGGGACCTCAGACTGCTTGATTCCTTCCTTGATTTCCAGCACGGGGCCACTCTGGGCTTACAGTTTAACTCTTTGGGGGCATGTAATAGGGAAGCAAAAAGACAAGCAGACTTTGCACTGGATTTTAAAACAAAATTGCTCTTGACTCAGATAGCACAAGAGGTACACAGATCCAGACAACATAATTTACACATTCTGTTCACAGTCACCTGCCTCACTTTCTCTCATCACCCTGGAGAGATCTTTGGGCTCAGGGAAGCATTTTCCAGGGAATCCAAGGTTTCCCTCTCCCATGAATCCTGTAGTGCCCCTCTCACTCAGAGTTCTGCACTCAGTGTCCTTCCACTCTCCTACCCAAGCTTCCTTTTAAATAGCTGGCAAGAGATCCTTTATTTTATAACCTCCTGGCCCCTTCATCATGTGACCCCTGATCAGCCTTATCAGGTGATCAAAGTGCCCTTTGAGGTGATTCATTGCTTAGTAACATCTCCCCTGCACTTCAAACTTGAAAAACTGAAGTGCTCTGAGCAGTGCACAAAGGATTATCCAGATGAACAATTAGTGCGCAACAAGATGGGTTGTAAATCCATCCACCCCCCCACTAATCTGTGTTCCATGGTGTGCTTTGATCTACTCCCCTTTTGCAGTGGTGTAGCTCAAAGCACACTAGGAAACTTTCAGTGCATGGCAGCAGGGTCCACATGGCCAGTTAGTGCCCAACATGCTAGTGTGCTGTAGATTTACACTCCAGTTTGCAATGGCCTGCTCCTCTAGACAAATAGTTAACACATATTTCATATCATTGATGCTAAGCAATCTGTTCCATTTTATGTTTAGCTGGGACACTCTGAGGCTAACATGACTACAACAACACAGGGTCTCAGTTTGATTGTATGCTGGTAGCATTAGTACATTTCTGAAGCTTTTAAACTGACCTGCATGACTTGAACAAAGCTATTTATTTATTGGTGGATGTGCACATTTGCAAAAACATGGATTTGACCTATCTAACGCAAGTGGTTGGTTTTTACACAAAGGCTTACACATACATAAACACAATATTTATCATTGCTTCTGCCAACCACAGAGTCAAGAGAAAAACAAATGGTTAGACACTGCACACAGAGAGCAAGCCAAACCAAATGAAAGAGAAAGATGTCCCAAACTAGATCATCACGCTTAAGTCAGTTGTTACACATATTGCCAAACCCAACTATTCAAAATCCATGCCCCCAAAACTCATGAGATTGGTTTAAAAATGTTGCAATTTTTTTTAAAGAAAGGAATAAATGTAGGGTTCTTTAATTTGATTTCTGGTTTTCAAACTTTGAGGTCGCATTCAAGTCACATTTTCCAGCTTCTCTCTTCAACCTTGCACGCTGGAAACATTACTACATATATGTGACACTCTAGGTCTCAGAACAGCACCCTGAAATCTCCATATTCACCACCATCATATAATTATGCTGTTTTGCACAAAATAAGCCTTGTAAGGTATCATTTTAAAAGTCTTAATCTGTTGAACATTAATATCTTTTTAGATTTTATGTGCTATCCTTGTATGTGAAGTTATAAAGTTTTGCTGTGCGCTACTGAAAGATGTTTTGAGGTGAAAAACACCCACAACCAGCTTTTCAGATACAACAGTGGATAGCTAAACATGCTGATGGCCCATTAAGGGGAATCCACTTTCCCAATGGGCATCCCAAAAGACTTCACGGAGGAAGCAGGTACACAAATAAAGTGGCTCACATCACATGCATAGATCTTTCCCAAGCTGGAAGCAGCTCTAAAAGAGGGGGAGTGACATCATAACTTGTCTTCACTCCCACACAACTCGACCCCTGAAGCGACATTTGGAAGATAAAGGACTTTGAATGGGGAGGAGAGTTCCAGGCAGCACAGCAAATGCAGCCTATGTATCAAGAACCTGCAGCCTGCTTGTATCATCTGTCAAGGTGAGATATTGCTTAATCTGAATCCTGTTCAGTTTGTAGAATTCAGACTTCAAAGTCCTTTTTATTTCTTTGGTAACTCTCTCTGACCTTTTATGCCTTCCACTTATAATCACATAAAATCTCTCTCTTTGCAGTTAATAAATCTGTTTTATAATTTTACTTAAAACAGTGTGTCTTGGTGGAAGTGTTTGGGAAGTCTCAACTCAGTTACAAAGGCTGGTGCATGACCTCTTCACATTGAGGGAGGGGCGAACTAAGTAATGAGCTTGCCCTGGCCAGTCCCTTGTCCAGTGCAAGACAATGTAGTCCTGTAGTGCAGGGCTTAGGAGCTGGGGGGAATTGGATAGTGCCTCTATCCACTGTCGGTCTGTAGGTGCCTGGAAAGCATGCTGTTGTATTGGGTGATGACAGCACCTGGAAGGATCTGCTGTTTATCACCAGCAAGGCATTGTTGGGAGTCAGCCCAGGCAGCCAGGGTAAGAGGGCTCAGCAGTTCCATAGTTAATAGCCTGCACCCTGGGGAGATCCTGTCACAATATAATTTTAAATGAAAGCTGAGAGTCTCACCTAATCACCTGACTCCAAGAGCTGGGAAATTAAGAAAAATACCAAAGATCAAGAGAATGCCAATAAAATTGGTAACACTGCTAAGTCATGTGGTAGCCAACCATTACTGGAATGTATGCAGTTAAGTCACAGGAACCCACATGTTAGAAAGGAACACAGGAAATACCTCTGTCACTTACATTCACTGTAAATACATGTAGGGCTGTAGTCTGCAAGGGAAAAGAAGTTGAAAGTAATTATTTTTTTGTTTGGTGTCTGTGAATTTTTGGGGGGGAGTTTCAACAAAATTTGTCAAAATGAAAGTTTTAAAATGTTTTTTTTTAATTATTTCACTGGGAAAAATACAGATATATTTTCATTGGAAAAAGGTGAAGGTTTTTTTTTTTTTTTTTTTTTTAAAGTGAAAGAAAGTTTTGTTTATTGCAGGGGAGGGAAAATGATACATTTAAAAAATTTTCATCTCAAAACTTGTCAAAAAAGAAAATTTTTCACTAAAATGAAAACTTTTCATGTACTTTTTAATTGTGGCTGAAAAGAAATTTTCCAGAAGCAAAGCTGTGCCATGATTTTTTTTTTAACCATCTCTACATACACATCCTACATGACTAATTTTCAACATGAATGTTGAATCAGAGGTATCTTAATGGCAACACCTTTCAAGTGGCAAATGTACTGGAAATTCTATGATTAATATCAATTACAAAGCCACAGTAGAATGGACAAAGTACAGAAAACAATCACTCATGGATCAATATGCACACTCCAGAAGTACCAACAATTCAGAATTGTATCCTCTCTCATACGTTTGATGGCTTCTGTCCTCATTAGCGATCTAGTCAAAATCTATTTCTATCTCAGTTCCAGAAATTACTTCTTTCTCCTTATAAACATACTCACTAACTCTTTTGGAGATCTCTGCTAGTCACTATTTTCACTGCAAACAAATTATGACAGACAATAAGCCCTTCATTGCTAAACACATTTGCTACAGAGAAAACACAATACAAGTAGGACATTACATTCAATGAGTAAAGTAGGAACATCAGTAGTATTGATCTCTTAACAAACAATGTAGAGACGCTTATCTAATTCGCTTAGAAAATCCAACTCCTAGATGGAAAACGCCACATTATAAATGCAGTGGCAGACCCTGCACTTCCTATGTGGGCTGAAATCTCATTGACTTCCAATGAGGCTCTATAAGAGATGCATGACTGGGCCAGAACAATTACAGATTGCCTTGTAGCTCTATACTATACAAAGTTTCTCTTGAACACTGAACCTTTTGGATAAATAAGATCGAAGTAGGGAATCTCTGCAATTGTTCCAAACCATACTTGCTGAGAGCTTTGTGGGCCTCTGTGATGTACATTTTTCTTTAATACTTAACCATTTGGACCCTTGAAATATAAAGCAGAAGCATTTGCTGCAAACACATTTTGTAGAGCTCCTTACAGGTCTATATGAGACACAGTTACACTGTAATGCTAGGCCTTTTGGACAACTCAAACATTAAGCTTGAACAAATAGGATTGTACCAATTTTGCTGAAAAGTGCAATGGAAAATTGCAGTACAGTATATGGAAGAATACTGCATATTTTGGACAAATGAAACCTAAAAAGGATGCATGTAACTGCACATTGCAATATACCTACTATATTTGAAAAAATTTGTTCTCAGTGTCACACTGTCTGGAGTGGCTCATGACCTCAGGGCAGACAGTCAAAAAGCAGAACAGGCACCGCTGACTGGTGGCATGTTCTATAATTAGATTTCACCAGCACCGTACCAAATGTGAACTCCCAAAGCAGTACAATAGTCTTATAATGGAGTCACAGAGAGTCCCCTTAAACTTTTCAGTCTCTCCTGCCACCCAGGCAAGCTGGAATATGTGATAAATGGCCACTTACACCAAACATTAACAAAATATTCAGGTGGCTTCTAGTTGCAAGAGACCAGTCACTTCCTTCAGATCAATTTGTACCTTGGATCTCACACCAAAGACAACGCCCATAGCCAGTCCTCTAATACACTGACCAAAGATTTATTAACTAGGAAAAATAAAAGCGTTATTTACAGGTTGAAGCAAGCAAACACATATACACAAATGAGTTTCAGGGCTTGTCTACAATAGAAGCACTGACAGCAGTGCAGCTGCACCAATGCAGTGAGTCTGGCGAAGATGCTCTGTGCTGACAGGAGAGCTCTCCCGTTGGCATAATAAAACCACCTCCACCAGAGGCGGTAGCTATGTCAGTGGGAGAAGCACTGTTCACGCCAGCGCTTATGTCGGCATAACCTATGTTGCTCACGGGAGTGGTTTATTTACACCCCTTAGTGACAAATGTTATGCCGGCATAAGCTGTAGTGTAGATATAGCCAGATGCAGAAGGTGACAATTGTAGTATTCCGTCAGTTCATAATGTCTTTCAGTGCTAACGCAGCGTGGAGATCGTTTTGCTTGTTTAGGAATCTTTGCCCCTCAGAATTCAGACAGCATAAAAGAGATCTCTTTGTCAGGGACTTTTATCCCCTCCACTCCAGAGCCCAAAACTGAAGGGGTGAATTCATGCACAGGTCTCTCCTTCTGGGGGGAGGGGGAGGAGAAGATTAGGAATGCAGTCAACAGGGCATCTGTCCTTTGATGCTACATGCTTCCTCATTTGCCTTCAGTGGCCCATCTTTTGTGCAGGGTGAGCACTTGACCTTAATGAATGCGTATTTTCCTGTTTGGGGTGGTACACAAGCGCAGAGGTTTCCAAGGCAAACACTCAATATAACTTTATACCATAGGCTCTAGAGGTGATACGTCAGATCATTGCATGCAGCATCTTACAAGCATTTTATGAAGTCTAAACACTAACCACATTCTTCTCAATTTAACATTTAATATCTATTTTGATAATGCTGATGGACATTAAGGTAAGCAAGACTGCTTTCCAGCCATGCATCTGTAAGCGTCCAGTGAGGCCTGGAACCTTGAAATGAGCTGGCATCTGATCTGCCAGTTTCACACTCAGTATTTTTTTTTTTAAATATAACTGTAAATTTTGATCAATGCAGAACATGCATTTGATCCATTAATATTGTGTTTCTATTTCTCCTACATCAGGGGTTGTCTGATTTTTTTCACAGTGTGGATCACATCTTAACAGAGCATTCACCTTATGAGCAGCTTCCATCCCATGTACAATAATGTGGCTCCCTTCCCTTCCACCATGAACATATAACATTCCCACAGCAACTGCAGCAGCTGTGTTGATGGAAAAGTACCACCAGACAAGTTTAGCTGTATTTATTTAATGAGATGAACCAGCTGAAAACAAGACAGAGGAGTGAGACCATGTGACTCTCCAGCTCTCTTGCCAGTGGTGTGCAGATCACCTGTAGCCTACACACTGGGATTTGGGAACTGCTGGCCTAGATTCTGCTTCTGTAAGAATTCAGAATGTGAGTTACTGTCAATCAGAGGAAAGAGCAGATGGATTCAATTGACAGCCAATGATTTATATAACAACTGACACGATTTATTTTTAATAGGTTACTCTCCTTTTATTTTTTTAATAAGTTACTCACCTTTATAGCAGCATTGAGCACTGACGACTCTCTCTTCTCTTTCTATTTCAATACGATATTTTCTTACCGTCATTCCTGGGATATTCTTCCAGCAGCCGCATTCAAGTCAGGGAGGAATTTTCAGAAATAATTTGTACGCAAGTTTTTACTGACTCTTTCTGGAGTTTTTGATCTTTTGGGGAATACCAATCTTCTCAGTTACAAGAATTTTGTTAGAAAAGCTTTAAAAAAACTGCAAAATATCTGTGTTGTTTCCCTTACGTAATATCTGCAGTAAAAATCAAACAAGGAAACGCATACTTTTAGATACACTACCAGCTCCATTGCTAAGCAAGTGACACTCAGCTGCTCCGTACTTCCTCCCCCACTAATGCAGTCTGTGCCATCTCCAAGAACTGTACCGATATAGTTATACAAGGCCTACGCTCTTTTCTACACAGAAAATTGCACTGGTTTAACTAAAGGTGTGATTTTAAATTGATTTAGTTTAACTGGTGCAAAGCCTTCTGTAACAATGCAATTTGTCTTCATTTAAGTCACTTAGGAGCTGTGCCTGGAAAATGGCTGAAGAGCACTTGGTGCAAACACAGTCCAGGAAAGCCAGAAGTGGTGGTGGGAAGGGATGGGGGAGGGAGGGATACTTTGAAGACCATATCAAGGCCCAGACACAACTTTTTTTTAAATGATGCGCTTAAGTGGTTTGCTGGATTAGGACCCAGTGTTCTACTTTCAGGATCACTTCACAGGATCCAGCTACAGATGATCAGAGGGAACCACTCGGGTCATGCTGGACTCTTCACTTCTCCCGAACACACGCATGGTGCCATTGGAAAGAGCAGCCTTCTTCCAGCTGTGTCTGAACAGGAGACTATAGGCTTTGTATCAGATAAAGGCTTATCCATTGTGATCTAATGCCATGCACTGTACCTAGGAATAAAAGAACAGGGCCTGGGTCTCCCTTACCTTCCGCCTTGAGTCATCACTTTCATTTGTACATATTAGGAAAAACCTTTTCTAGGAGGGTGGCGAAGTACTGCCTAGGGAGGTGGTGGAAATTCCATCCTTAGTGGTTTTTAAGGCCTGGCTTGACAAAGCCCTGGCTGGGATGATTTAGTTGGGGTTGGTCCTGCTTTGAGCAGGGGGTTGATGACCTCCTGGGCTCCCTTCCAACCCTAATCTTCTATGATTCTATGAAAGTGGTTCTGGCCACTACGGGTCAGAATTGGAGTATTTATACCCACTCAGTACTGACTTTGCACTGGTGTAAACTTTGAAGAGAATCAGGCCTGCTGACCATGAAATGTTCCAATGGATTCATAATGCAGCAACCAGTGTCCTGACCACACAGGTGACCCAGCGCCCATTACCCAGGGCCCCTGACGGCATTGACTCCCCACGCAATAAAATGTTCAATTCAAGATTCCAGTCTTAACCTTTAAAGCTCTGCATGGGACTGGCCCTAAGCTACTCCAGTGACTGCTTTCTTCTTCACAACCATGTCCTGCCAGGCATGCCTCAAGAGTAACCATGCTATTGGCCTCAAGGAGGAGACTAGTGAGTGCTAGTGAAAACCTCCTCAGTCGCTGACAGCGGAGCTCATTCCCCCAAGAGACTGGAGTGACCACACACCCCACCAGATGCGTATCAAAATGACACAGTCACTGCCCTCCCACAAGAGCAGTCATGGCCAAGAGCAGGAGGGAGAGAAACCGGGGCATTTACAGAGACTCTGTGCCCCTTAGTGACTCTATTTTTTGACAACTACCACCGTATCCCCCTTTCTGAGGAGGAAGGGTGCTAACCTTTATCCAAACTTTTCATTAAAGAACACGTCACGAAATACAATGTCAACACACACAAAAATAAGCCCCACTAGTAAGGATGGAATGGACTGCTAGAACCTTCAGCCTTGCCTCTTTGACGACATCCAGCTATTAGTTCTTTGACTTTCTTGGATTCTCAAGATCTCAGGTAACCCTCCAGGGATGCAGAAGGCCGTCTTTCTCTAGCTAGGGGCCTCCTGTCAAGGAGAGGACCTGAAGGACTTGCTGGCAGTTCCACCTGGGCTGCTGGGGGGTAGTTCATAGGTTCCATCTCAGGGTAGAGATCAGTGTATTGGAGGTTCCTGGGGAGACTCAGCAAGATGACACCGGTTCTTATATGTGTGCACAACTAGTATGTTTCTTGACACTCTGTTGTAGTTGTTTGCTCAGCCCAGGGCACCAAACAGACTGTCCTACCTGTCCTAGCAGCTGGAGGATTGCTTCTTTGTTTCCTTTTTTCCTTTGTTCTCTCTTGCAGGGAACTGCTGTGATCTTCTGGGTCTTCGTTCAGTCCTGTTCTGATACCTTGTAGGGTTTACACAGACCCAAGGCACCATAGTGGAAGTTAATCCCAAACTGACTTCATTTCCTGCCTACACCGGTTTACAGCGCCCTGCTCTATTTCCTCTCATGGCTCTATCCATTCACAGCTAAAACCACCAAAACAGAAATCTTTATTGTTGTAACCCTTCAAAATGTGTAAGGTGTTACTGGGGAGTATGAGCCTGGAGTAAAATAGTGCCATCCTGTACAGGCTACATTAGCTTCCGCATGGCATATGCAGACATTTTCATGTGATTCAAAATGAAAACATCTGGGTGCAACCGTCATCTCAAATAAAAAAACATTTCTTTTGCTTTCTCCAGGCCTATTTTCCCACCATCATTCCTACCGAAATATAAGCTTTTTTTTGTGGGGGAAGGGAAGTCTTCCAAAGAAATTGGCTTGCCTTTTTCCTGGCTGTGATGAGGAAAGGTAGAAAATGCAGCTCTGCTTCCTTTATGATTCTCCATGCTTAATTCCAGTACATGCCTCCTGTGCATTCTATAAAGCAATTAGCCCTGCTGTTGAAAAAGCATCACAATTCAGCCAAGGCATGACTTGCTAAGGCAAACAAAACATTGGGTGGAACTAATTCAGGAAAAAATGGTTCTTGCATCTCTTTTTGCTGAGCTATCTGTGCCGAGGGTTTTGGTTCCCCTTGGTTGCACAGAAAAGCGTGTGATTTATAGAAAATGGAAAGCCTTGCAGAGAAAAAAAGCTGTAAGATTATTCTGTATCTGACACTATATTATCATTACTTATTCCGTATCCAGGCAGGACACTGATAAACTACCCAACGAGGTGCTAACGAGACTGACTGAAGAGCTGATTTCAGAACCGATTGCTGCAGCCAGTTCCTTGATGTTTTGCACATATTTCATAATCTAGAATCGTCACGTGTAAGTGAATCAAAAGGAAATTTTTGACTAGTTTCATGTCTCTGCCACCTGGGGTTCAGACAGGTGACTATGTCGTTGGCTTTTCCCTTTTTGTTTTTAGATTTTTTTTCTCCAAATAGTGCCTTAAAGTCCCTGCAAGGCTGCTGGCAAGAAGTGACAACTGACATGACTGGTGGTGGAGCGCAGAGAGACATTCTTCCCTTCTAGTTTATATTGTTGAGGTGCTGTGACCTCCAACTTGTGGAAAATCATATGGGATCAGGTGAGCCCTTGAGAAGCATTTCCCTAGGCTACAGTACATGCAAGCCCTTAAACAGGGACTTTGCCATGCAAGCCAGCCTTCACAGCTTTGACTCTTCTTCAGCTTCGTCCAGCAATTAAACCAGAAGCCTGTATCAGGCCAAGTTCCAGTCCAGCTTAGATGGACTGAAAGTGACTACCAAGTGACAGCAATAATGGCCTATGGGAAACAAACTGTTGGCATTGTAGCCAGCAGTAAAGCAAACACATACAGGTC
This sequence comes from Mesoclemmys tuberculata, assembly GCA_007922155.1. Lineage (NCBI taxonomy): Eukaryota > Metazoa > Chordata > Testudines > Chelidae > Mesoclemmys > Mesoclemmys tuberculata. The sequence goes on from ML675625.1 coordinate 4,498,591, forward strand.
TCAAGTCTGCAAAGACAATCGCTTAGCCAAACTAAGGCCCAAAGCCTAAACACTTAAGATAAGCAACTAACCAGCAAGTGGCCCTATATCACAAGATGTTGCAAGCCAGAGTGTCGTTATAAACAAGTGTTGCTAAACTGCTGACAGGGAGCCACGCTATGCCAGTTCAGCCCAGCTTGGGCTATTTTAAGTTAAGAACATCAGCAGAAGTCAGACCACACAAACACCACAGGAACTAATTGACGTATATGCTAATAAGCATGAGGTAAAAGCTTAGTAACCTGTGAGAGAAGGGTACCCCAGGATCAGGCGGATGAGGAATTACAGGTAAGGGAAAGGGGATGAGACCCCTACTCAACACACGTTAGGCATAATGGACTTTACCGTAACCTGTGATAAAAAAATGGCACTTGGCCCATGCACTCTCAGGAGATTTCTAGGAAGCCTCCAGGCCAACGACTGCTCATGGGTTGTTTTACTTACTATAGCGCTCCCCAGCAACAGATAGAGTGAATATGCAGGTTCCGCCGGCTTGTCTAGTTGCTGCCCACTTTGGTACGTTGTTATGTTTGTGGTATTGCTGATTGAATTGGCAACCATTTGATTAGCCCAAAGTCTTCCCCAAGTGTGCGTGTCTCTGCTGTATACCCAGGGACCTCACCCCCAAACTAACTGTAATACTGTGGCCAATCTAGAGGCAAGTGAATCCTGCCAAACCATGGAACATTAGATTAGAAACACTTAATAATACCTCAGCCAGAAAGCAGGAACAGCATTTGTCCAGTACTCCAGAGGTCAGGTGTTTGCATCATAAAACCACCATCACAACAGACACTAACTGACAGTCTCAGTGGAGGGCCAAGGTTTTGATGGGCCACAGAGACCAAACTGTTCTCTCACTCTTTGAGGTGGCTGCTTCAGATCTGGAAGTGAAACTAGAGATGAGTCGAGGAGGCAGTGTTTGGATCTGGAGTAGGTTTATCTTAGGTGTGTGCTGGAAGCAGAACCAGTCCTAAGGTTCATGTTCCATGGTGCTGTTTTTGCTGGATTCCAGCTGCATCTGAAGTGGAGTGAGGAAATAGGCTGCCTCTGGCTTTGGATCCATATCTGTCCAGGAAGCTGATGAGCACCATGTATGAAGGAACTCTGAACCAGATCACAAGCATGAGTGGAATGTAGGCTGGAAATCAGAAAAGTCCTTGTTAAAACACAAACATCTTTGACTATCAGAAAATGTGGCGAGGAAATGATGAAGGCCCCATGCACACTGATCCATGGACCCATGACCTCCAGGTTGATTATTTCAGTTCATTAACTAGATCTAGAAATGAGGCCAAACACTCTGAAAAAGTGCTGGCACAAAAGTGCATTATCAGCCCATAGGCTGAGCAACATGGGTCATCTTGATCTCATTGGGCCAGTGTTGCTGTGGCTCCCCATGGAATACAGAGCCTGGTCAAAGCCTCTCAACTAATATTGAAAGGCCTCCCTAGGACGGGCCCCCTGACCCTGGTTCCCAGGCAGATATCTCGGCCTCCACAGCCATGACCTTCTATAATGCTTCTGTTCCACTAGAATCATAAAACAGGCAACCAAGGGGTGAGGACTGTGTATGGAACAGCCAGAAATGTCACAGGCCCAGTCTACAAAACTTATTCTCACCCCCCACCCACCCAAGGTAAGAACCACCTCACCAGGTTCGGAACCAAATTCCTTTCATTGACAGTTTCCCAACAATGGGTTTGTGAACCAGACACAAATAGACACATCACCTTGCCACCCTGAAGGTCCCATACATTGCATTACTTCCCCAACAACCTGGGAGGCAAGCAAGAGAGATTGCTATTGTTTCGTTGGGAGGTTTTGGATATTACAGCAATGAAGGCTTGATTTTATGGTGATGAGTGCTATAAGGTAGCACAGCGAGAGGGATGAATGACTGGCTAAAGAGAAGATCAAGGGATGTGTGTTTCACCTGCAAAAACCTGTCCTGGTATTAACTCCCTTTCAGAACTAGATGTCTCAGGGGCTGGTAGGAAGTCCATCCCTGAAGCTGCCTTCTTATTTTGAGCTTCAGCCCATTATTCTTTTTTGGCCACTCGTTGCAAATTTATTTTACTTCCCCCTTTTCCACCTCTGGGGCTGGGAGAATTCAATGGCACTTCACTGCTGCTTAGGCATAGAAGGCACAAGATTTAGCATGATTCAAGATGGATCTCCTTGGCTATGAAATTACTGAGCTGGAGGCAAAGCTGACTCAAGTGACAACTAAATTTCCAAGCAGTCCATTTTATGGTCTCTCAGGAAAGATTTAGGGAGCTGGGGGGTTTATTTTGCCTATTTTCAGGGTGTGACTTTAAAATATCTGGTTGCAGGATGACACATTGGCTTTAGCACAGCTTCCGCAGATAACAGTATTTTGCCAGCAATAGGTGGGTAGTTTTCTATTAATACCACCACCTAGCTCCTATACACTACTTTTCATCCATCGATTTCAACATGCTTTGCAAAGGTGGTCAGCATCTTTACCACCATTATATGGATAGGGAAATTGAGGCACAAGGTGGCAACGCACCTTTCCCAGCAGGAGCGTGACAGAGCTAGGAATAGAACCCATGACACCTGAATTTCAAGCCAGTACACTAGCTCCTACCTTATTGTCCTTAAAATCTTATTCACTTTTTGCTTGGTCAACTCTTTCAATCAGTGTTGGAAATGTCAAAACTGAAAGTCTGTTGTCATGGATACTGATTAGGTCACTGTAGCAAGATCTAAAGTCACTGCTGGCATAAGACCAAACCCAGACTTCCCTGGAGTCGTGGTCCTTATAATAGGTTCACTGCTAACGCCTCAGACTGCAGAGGTTAGCGTAGCGAGGAAGCAGCACCCCATTATCGATACTCCTCACTTTGTAATTTGTCGAAGTAATGGGTGATCGCAGCCTTTCCTAGATTCCTTGGGCTGTTGACTTCAACAGAAGCAGGCCTCCAGGCTGCTGCTTTGTATCCATGGAAAGGCAAGCTTCCTTAAACCTGACTTGAGAACTCAGACCTCCCCTTAATTTGACGTCACAAGGATGTGAGACGCCTGCTTCCACCAGTGACACTCACAGCAGCTTGTAGCCAAGATAAGCTAAGTGAAAACCATGAGCCACTGGAGATGTTTAGCTGAGAAAATAAAAGTGGTTTGTCTGGAACTTTGAGACCGTAGCTGCCAACTTGTTAATAAAACTGCCCTGACAGCCCCTTCCTACCGCTTCCGAGCTGGAGGCGGGGACATGCAGAACACTGCTGTGGCGGCTTGAATCATGCCATCTCCCTGTCAGTGAGGAAGCTGCAGGCCTTCCCTTGCAGAACTTGTGCAGCTCTTTGTGGCTTACAGACAGATCGATTCTGACACGCCTTCCTTCCCAAGAGGAGAACTCACCAGGCCTCCATAGCCCATACAGAAACTTGTTCTGACAGCACACCTGGGGGTTGGCACATTTATGTTTACCTTAAAAGAGGTACCCATAGGGAAGTTACTGGGGGCTTCCTATGAAGCCCCTCACAAAGGCTTTGCATCCAGGGAGCAAATCAGTTAAAAAACTGATCTGGCAAACTTGGCCTGAAGGAGTTTGGCCAAACCTGCTGTGCATGAGCCCAGACCCGGATTCAACTGTGTCAAAGAGTTTTAGCTCAGTAACCTGCATGCATGTTACACACTGTGCAGCCCTAAATCAGGAAAAATCATCCCTTAAAATAGATCCAGCTCATGGTGGGTTTGACGAGTTCTCTGCTGAGAGGCCTGCCTGAGCAATGCCCAACTCTCCACTCCTCCACCAGTCTATCCAGCACCCAAAGACCCGCTAAGTAGTTAGTGAACACCCTCAAACACCTGAGGGTTGGATCAAACCTTTTGCTCAGGTAATATTAAGTGAGATCAGATTCTGTTGTGGTACTATATCTGGTATAAGAAGCTATATAGAACAGGACACCACATGGCTTCAAACTGATGGTTGCAGGGGGAAGGAGATTGACATGTGAGCCATGCTTTTCAGCACACCTTTGTGTCACTAACTCACTAGTCCCCACTGTGCCCTAACTCTGCATGAAGTCCCCCACCCCAAGTGGCAGCTTTGAAATATTCAGAAAATTAAAAACAAGTGGGGGGGGGAGAAGAGAGAAAGAGGGCTTTGCAACAAGTGTTAAAACCCAAAAGAATCCTCAAAAGCTAACTGCAGAAGCTGAACACTGAATCTCACCTTTCCTGCAAGCACTCTGTTGTATTGAAATCCCAAGAAATGAGCCCCAGCTGCAAGAGTCAGACAAGAGACTCAAGGATTCTGACTCATCTCTGCTATGGAACTGTGATTGTGTGATCCACAGAAGAGAGAGTTTAAAGAGGCAGTTTAAGTCACAAAATGCCCTCTTATTCGGTCTGTGTTCCCATCTCAGATGAGCACTTTTTGAAGGCTAGAGCCAGAATACAGACAGCTGTTCGCCACATCTCAGTTTCCAAAGGTCTGCTATCATAGTTCAGTGATTGTACAGTGCACAGGGAGGGAAGAGAACACAACACACATTGGTGATTTCCCTTCCCCCCAGAGGGGAACCAACTGAAGCTGCCAGGGTAGTCCTAGGCAAGATAGTTTAGTGGGCAGAACGTAGGTCTGAAGACAGATGTAGTTTGCTCTGTGCTGCCACCTCCATATTGCAATATTTGTTCCAAGGCCAGTAAGAACTAGCAATGATAGCCAAAGAGACAGCATTTAACACCATAATGCTTTATTTTTTGTTCAAGAGATTCTACATCACACAGTCTCTAAGTGGATTAGAGGGAAGCTCTTCAGTGCAACACCCACCTACATTTAACAGGCTTCAAGGTCTATTGCTATAAGCCTGTTCTTGCTGTTTCCAAAGCATCCCCCTGAAAACAGTCAACTAGGTTCAAGGCTGAAACTAGTGCTAGCCAGAGAAGTTAGTCCCCACTCCTCCCCAGGAAAATGCTACCCTTTACACATTAGACATTTCCCAGAGACTGTGATAGGTACAGACATAACACGGTCCCTAGTCTGCATCCTCCTTCTCTGCCACTTCCCCCTTCTCGGCCACTTCTTGTGAGGCTACAAAGGCCCTAGCAGATGGGGTGAAGGGTCCTACAAGCCAGGAAAGAGGAGTGTTGTGCTCTACATACTCCAGCAGCTCATCTATATATTCTTGGGCTTTGGTCATCTTCTCCTGGCTCTGGGTCAGGGTGGCACTGGGCAGGTCCTGGAAGGACTTGGCAGCAAAGAAAGAATTCTGGAGCTCTTCTAAGTTCTGGAGAACCTGTTGCACCTTCTCCTGAAGACTGGAGGGGAGGCCCTGGATGCTGGCCATCAGGGTTTGACAGGTGTCCTGCAGCTGCTGCGTGATGCTATGAGACATGGCCAGAGTACGTGACTCCACCTGCTGTAAGGAAGCAAATGAACAGTTTTAGGAGACCTGCTGGAGCAAGCTATGCTCTCTGCAGTGATGGTGCACTACGGAACTGCTCTCCACTAATCCAATACCTCTGGCTCTGTAGCAGCTGCATCATGGCTGCCTTCTGGCTGCTTGCTGCTCCAATCCAGCCACATCTGGTGCAGCTTCTGCTGGCTGTCCTGAAGCTTCTGATCAACATTTTGCCTGATTGAGTTAATCTAGAAAGGGACAGAGTGAGGAACAGAGGATCAATCTCCATTATGACAGCTACTTGAATATGTAGTACGACTAAGCCACTTTTTAAGTACGGCAACCCAATATAGATAGTGCTAGACACAGGAGTACTGATGGGACAATACAGCTATTCCCCTTATTGCACCCCCAGTGAGCCTCTTGGAAGTGGTCTTTGCAATTTCTCTCCCCCACAGCAGTAGTGGTGGGGCAGGATGCTCACCAAGGAGACAAGGGAACAGTTCTTACCACATCAAGAACTTCATGGAACTGTAGGAAGGACTCCTGCATGCCCTGCTTGGCCTGTCTCACTTTGCCCAAGGAATGCTGGTAGGCACGCTGGCGGAGCTGAGCTGACAAGGAGCCCAGCCGCACAAAGTAGCCCTGCTGCTGGACCGCAGCCCCTTCAGCCTCCTCCACAGATTCTGCAACTTTGGCTGGAGGCAAATGAACAAGGTCAGTCACTGTATAGGTGGAAGGGTATGGTGTCACTATGAGCCACTTACTCTACACAAGCCATCCTTGAGCTGAAGATCCATAAGATAACCAGGGGTTTAGGTTTAGACACAATCCAGAAGAGACATTCTATTCCCTGCAGTAGCTGGCTGGAGGAATCTTTCCCCATGAAATTGTTTGGGACAGAAAGGAGATTTCATTGAAAGATGACCTGGGGGCAGTAATGATGTTTTTACATGTTGAAAGTGCACTGATGGTTCCACATATTTGAGATGGTCTTACCTCTGACAGAGGTGGGGGACAAGTTACAGCTAAAGCCTGTGCTGTAGGACAAGGGTCTCTACACTATTTCAGCCAGGTGTTCTCAACTGACACCAACTCTTCCATTGATCTAAGTGTGGCCAAATGCAGCCAGCCAGCCTTCCACACCCCAGCTAGAGGAATGGAAGGGTTTCAAAGCAACCCCAGAAAGAGTAGACAGACATCAGTCCCAGTGTTATTCCCTGCTCCAGCCCTTTACTCAGGTAGTTGGGTTCAGAATGCATCTGGTCTGCTAAGCCTGTGTGTCAGGGCCCCCCAAAGGTAAGTTTCCCCTGCAATTTAACACCTACTGCCAGAGGCTTGCAGGGCTCAGGCTCCAGGACAGGTTAATCCTGCCCACTTGTGCCATCTCCAAGCCTGAAGATGGACACTGCAATTTTTAGCTGGGCAGAGCAAGTCAGCTGGCCTAGCATTCCATGGGTCTGATTCCAGTGTTGATGTATGCAAAGCCTTTTGAAAATGCCCATCTGCTTTCTGCAAAAAGAGCAGACATGAATTTTTAGGCACTCTGAACCAAGGTCTGAGTTACCCTCCTCTGGCTAATGCACTTGTTGGTTTTAGCTCCAGACACTGAAAGTCTGTCCCTCACAGGTATCTGGTTTGCAAGTTCACCTATGCAGTTCTCATGGTCAGGCCCAGTTGCTTAGCTGCATGTACAAATAGCTAGAGGAAAGATAGCAGGGACATCTGAATACTCTAGCTTTCAGCTTTGCTCTGAGGAACAAGCTAGAATAGCGTCAACTAAAGTTCTTGTCACAAGACAGCAGAAACTACGGTGACGACTCAGTCACTTAACACTAAAGGAGACCTTTTAGGTCAAGAAAGTCACCTTCTGCCCAAAGCTACTCTTTGCTTCACTCCAGGGCTTCTACCTAGAAGAGTCTCACCCCTCCAGAATGACTTCCTGATGTAGGTCTATTTCTGGAGATGCTTGGGTGATCAGAACCCTTGAGAATACAACCTATGCCCCTTTTCTCCAGGGGCAGATCCAGAACTGAGAAGTTAGTACCTATCTCTGGGCTAGGCCTGCAGAGCCAAGGAATTGAATTAAAAGTTGACCACTTCATGCTTGACCTTGTCTCTTCAAGAGAACCTTGAAACAAATGCATCACACAGGCTGCTTTCCCTGGCCTGGAAAGTTAGGATGGAAGCTATGTGGCTGTTAGTGACTATGATAGTGCCAGTGTTTTAACCCCTCACTTTGCCTCATGTGAGGCAGTAGTTCCTTAATTTCCATTGTCTGGCTGCTGGTGCAGGTAACAGACTAGCTGGGCCTTAAGCAAGCTGGCTGCATTTGTGCCTAACCAGCACACCCCTCCTAGCCTCATGTTCCCACCCCACATAGGAAAGAGGGACAAAGCTACTGTTTGTAGTTCATGGTCATGCAGGTGTTCTGACCTAGTTCCTCATCTGTGAGAGGAAGGTAGTGATCCACCAGTTCTTCAGATTTCTCCAGTACAGCTTCCACTCCACTCATGGCCATTTGACCCAGTCTGGTGCCCAAGACTGTGCTCATCACCATTGATCTGGCAGCCTCCAGGCTTCCCTGAAGCGTTTCCTTGGTTACATCCACAGCCTCAGCCATTCTACTGCTTGCAGCTTCTTTAGCATCCACCTCTTTGGAGTCCAACAGATCCTAGGGAAAGTTTTATATTAACTTGAGGTTTCAACCTATGCTGGTGCTGTGCTACAGGACCCTGGACTTGGAGGAACCTAAGCAACATCTCCAGACTTGGTTTTATAGCCTGATAAGAAATGGACTCTGGGCAGAAGAATGAGGGGAGCAAGTACTGCTAAAGACTGTAGGTGGGATTTTCCACAGGCACTTCAGTAAAAGTCCCACTGAGTCAGTCACTGACTGCTCATGAAAGTTCCTCACTTCAACTTTGTTAGTAGATTTAATTCTTTGCTCCCCAGCCATATTCCCAGTGAGTTTTAGTGCAGGAATGTTTCTGGAAACAGCAGCTATTGTGAAGTTTGCTTAAAGCAAATTCCCATTAAACTTCAATATCTTCAGAGAGCCTGAAGTTGGCAGTACTTAATTCATCAGGGATGATAGACACCATGTGGCCTACATGCCTAACCAAGACAGCTTACATAGAGTACTTCATGTGAACTAAACCAATAAGTGTCCAGTAAAGAGACCACACTGGGCTTGTGCCTTTTCGGGAGCTACTTTGGATGCCTAGAGGATGAGGAGTTTCAGGGAAGAATTTTAAATGGGAGAATTCAGGTTTCATCTGGCCTGATAAGTTAGTGAATCATTGCACAAGTCAAGGACCTGAAGTTATGCAGTGGGGGGGGGGGGGGGAAGATTTCTCTTTTTAAAAAGATTAACTGCATGAATCCTTAAAGCAGTTCTCCCTGCCCCATCTAGTGTTAGCACTCATGATAGATTTACCCTGCAATTTAACTCCTGCTACCTGAGGCTTGCAGGGCTCAAGGTTAGTTCTGGTGTCAGATGTTTGGGATCAGTCTGAATCCTGGGCTCCTCCCCACTTGTGGGGTTGGCTTCAACCTGAGCCTGAACTGCTACACAGCCAACATTTAACAGCTCCCCAGCTAAACCAGGACCAGACACTGATATAACGGTAAAAGAATGCAGAAAAGCTAGTCCTTCCTCCATCATAAAGCAGCAGGAGAGGGCATGAATCCTATTTTTGGTTTTACAGCCTTTGTGGGTCAGCTTTGTTCCCTACAGACCAAGTGGGGATCTTCATGTAATTTTAAGTAAAGTGAGCAAGGAGCTATTTGTGGGAAATTCATAATTGAGCAAACTTTAGTTCTTACTATCTGAATTTGTCCTGCTCCAAGTAGCTCCTGAAAGGGTCCTATTACAATTATTGCTGCCTAGAAAAAAGTATCATTTACTGACAATTACAACTAGCCTCAAGACTCAGGCAGCTCTGAACTAGTTCTATAGAACATGGACACTAGACCTTTCCACCCACAAGTAGTTACCTTATCAGCTGGCTGTTGGAGGACTGGCAGCTTCTCCTTCAGTTCCTCCAGGCCCTGGCAACTGCTCTCCTCTTCAGTTGGAACTAGAGACAAGTTATGAAAGCATGTAGTCTAAGTTCACAGGAGGGTATTTTACATAATGCTAGATGGAAATCAGTTGTTTCATAGGCTAGAGAAGCAGGAAATTATCCAGTTGGGATCAAACTAGGCTGCTTGAATAGAACTGGTCAATGGAATTTTTCCCTCAAGAAATGAGTGTTCAAACAAAAAACCTCCAAGTGTTTTGTGGAACAGATTGACAAGTTAAACAGGTTTTTATAATAAGGATGATGCACTTTGAGGTTATAAGTTTGCAATATTAGTCAAAACATGCTTCATTTAATCTCCTATAAGGTCATTCAGTATTTTGAAAAAACAGTTGTATAAAACTTAATTTCCTACACATCTTTCATTTCAATATGAAAGCTTTAGTTTCCCACAGAACAGAAATTCTGAGTTCCATCAGCTCAAGTGGCAAGTGCCAGACACTAGCCACAGAAGAGTTAGGTCAAGAGTCCCTCAGGGAAGAGTTATTTCAGGTAATATTCCTCCCCATACAGGGTGGTGTTCTCACTCAGCCTAATAATGCTGCTGTTGTTATGACTAGTGGTAAGAGCCCAATATTTAATAGTTCAGTGCTTCAGATACTCTGCATGAAGAGCTCTTGAAATCAATGTGGAGCAAACATTCATATAGGAACCCAGTAGTGGAAATATCCTTTATGCCTTGAGCAGCAGATAAGCAGAGAGGAAGGGGAGCAGTATTAGGCAGCTCAGGTATTCAGCAATCTTGGCCAGTGTACCTTCATCTGCCACTAGGAGCATCTGGTAGCCAGAAAGCCCTGTTTGCAAAGAGGGATAATGGCTGAGGAACTAGCATGCCTAACAGGGGATGCCAGAGCTGCCTACAGTAGCACAGCAAGGACCCAGAGAAAGGTTTGCCCACAATACATCTAGAACCAAGTTTCTGGAAGATCTCAGCACCCAAACAGCTCTGATGAATCTCAGTGGGGGGCTGCCAGATGTTCAGCACTTTTGAAAGACATGGGCTCAGATGCGAGTGTTCAGCAGTTTTAAAGAGCTAGCCCTGAAACAGTGGGTAGCTCACTCCACATCTCCTGCTGCCCCCCCCCCCCCCAGCAGATCTAGGGCCCCCTCAGTGCATCCTTTGCCCAAAACATGCAGCCACCTTCTCTACCAGACCTGATTCTCAGGCTGCCCCCCCCAGTCTTCTCAATATACTGCTGGAAAAAGCTGCCTCCATTGCCTATTTCTCTGAACAACAGCTCCCCTTCATGTCCACATCAGATTTAGTCTCCTAGTTATGGTGTTCAGTGCTCCATAAGACATCTTTGCCTCCAGTGCAGAAGAGAACCATCTTCTCCCTTGCCACCTTGAGTTGCATGATCGATCTCTGGGGAAAGTGGGTGTCTTACTCTACAGGCTTGCTATGCCTAGAACCCCTCCTTCAGTACGCTGTGCTTTTAGCTTCCAGTTCTTTTGAGGTCCTCTGACACTGAGCATCTCAGTTCCGGCACAGACACCCTCCCAGCACAAACACTGAAGCAGACAAATATTGTTGAACATTGGGGTGCAGGTTGTACTGTGCAAAGCAGTGGTGGTGAACAATGCACCCCCACAAAAGAGGGGATTTAGACTGTGACCTTTCCAGATAGAGCTTGAAGAACAAGTCTTTCAGAAGCAGCTAGCACAAAAACTACTTTACAAAAAGTGGAGCAGTTTCCCTCCCACATACAGCCTACCCATCACCACACTCCAAGGACCCATGTGCTTGCCCTATGGCTTACAAAAGGCAAGGTGGTGCTGGCCCATGGCTTACTCACTTGGAGGCTCCAGCTTGGTCAAGAATGGCTGTGCACAGGTTACAGCAGCATCAGCCACAGCCATTGCTCCTGTCTCTGCTGCATCACAGACAGATTTGATTGATGGGTGGGTTTCTTTGGCAGAGGCCAGGACAGAGGATACCATGTCATATGTAGACTTTAACAAGGGCAGACCAGCCACTTGACTCATGGTGTTCTAGAAAGGCAGAAGAGCAGTCACATAAATTAAGTGAGACAATCCATAGAGTTTGGTTTTTAGCCTTCATTAGGCAACACATGAGGCCATAGATCCCCTACCTTGGAAACCTTTTGGCCTCATCTTTACAGGAACTCTCCAGGATTCCCCATCACTCAGTTTTACACACACCACAGACAAGCCTGATTAAGGCAGGAACATCTTCCCCATTTCTCCCTCTAGTTTATGAAGCACACAGGTATGTTGCAAGACATACTGCTAGGAGGCCCAAATGAAATGTACACATCAGTTGCCCTGCAGCAGTTTGGCATGTCAGTCCTGGACCTCCCTCCTTAGCCATGAGTTTGGGGTAGTTCAGACAACTAGTAGCTTTGCTTCATGCACACCCAGACATAAGCTTGCATCTGCCAGACCAGGGACACCTTACAGCATAAGCTATCTAGATATTCATTTAGATCAGACTGCTTTCACAAGTGTCATTACATGATTACATTACAGCAGGCACCAAAAGCCTGTCCCAGAGCAGAGGATGGCCAGAGGACTAGTTCCAACCAGCAATAGAAAGAAAGACAAGTGACCTGGGAAGGTTGTGTGGCATGGCAGATTGAAAGAGGAGTGGTAAGAAGTAGCTCTGAAACAGCCAGCAAGGAGGAAGAGTCACCAAGGCTTGTCATTTTACCTAGGGCAATGAACGGCTGAGATGGACCCAAAAAGCACCTTACAGGCTCTTCACAATCCATGTGCATGTAGCATAAGAGTTAGAACAGAAGTGGCCAATGCTGTATGTGATAAAGGTACCAGGGGGCACTCAGATATCAGGAGCATTGGCCAAGTTGGCACTTTGGCTCAAATAGCACACCTGTCAATCACACTGGCCTCATTCTCCACTCAGCCATCAGTCTAACGCTGCAGCAGTTGAGTGAAGAATCAGGCCCATGGAGTTTCATTGGCCACAATAGGAGGCATAACCTTTTGTGCCCAAACGGAAGACACCACTGCTAGCAGTCTACCAGGCACTGGTTCAGGATGGAGTAAAAGAAAGATCCCTGTCACGACGACAGGGAGTAAGGACTGCATGCCTAGACACTGGTGAAGGACTAAGCTGCCTCCATTGGCTGGCCACAGCACAGATCAGGATCTCACACATGCTGTGGACGTTACCTGCTGCTCCTCACTCTCAGGGGCAGCAGCACTTGTTTGGCTCTCGTCAGACATCTTCTAGTCAGATGTACCTGAAAGGGAAGAATGAACCAATTACAGTTATAGCCCCCAGACTACGCATGCCCAAAGAACTGCAGCTTGTTCATGCCGCCTTTCTGCAGGGTGGCTTCACAGCCAGCGGGGTATCATTAAGCAGTCCGCCTGCAACGCGGCACCACTGGGCAAGCAGCCGGATCGTGCTGCAGTCTGCAACCTGCCCTGTAGCATTGGGTTGTTCAGATAGTTTTCCCTGTCTGCACCCAAGCGCTGGCTGGGCAGAGAGCACGCCAGCCATCTTAGCTCAGTCCTCATGTTCTTAGAGCCCTACGGCGAGTACAGCACCTCCCCCTCCCCGAATGCTCACCCCCATTTCCCTGAGAGCAGGGAAGCCGGCCTAGCTCTGGGGAAAGCACAACCTGGGGCAACTCACAGCCCGCAGGCAGGGCCAGCGGAGTTAGGCTGCACCTCTCGCTATCGAGCCCAGGGCTCCGCTCCAGCAGATGGGCCACTGTTTCCCCCCCCCCCCCAGATCTGCTGCCCTTGGAGATAATCACCCCCCCCCCCATTTTAGACCTCCCCCACTCCCTTTTCTCCCCTTACTGGGCCTGGCAGCCCAGGGCTCCTTGCACGCTGTGCTGGGGTTGAGGCCTGGTGCGGCGCGGTCACCACGCCACGCCTCCACCAGCCATCACCCCCTGCTGGCCCTCGCAGCACCCGGCTGTGCAGCCCGGCAGGTCGCCGCTCGCCCCCAGGACACGGGCCCCAGCTCCCGCTTCCCCAGGGGACCCATATGGGGCCGTGGGATCGAGGGGCAGAGCCAGCCCTCAGGCAGAGCAGCACAGGCTGGAGAAGAGGAGAAGTTACTCAGCCTTCAAATCCCCCTTTGTTCCAGGGGAGCACAGCCGGAGCCTGTGGCAAGCTCATCCCCAGGAGTATTTCTTACCCCCCCCCCCCCCCCCAAGAGTGTGGGCAGCTTAAACTAAAAGAAGTCTTAGTTTAAGATGGCTGGAGTCAGTCCCCTGGTCCCACCACATGGGCTTAAGTTCATTGTGCCCAGCATATTTCTGCCTCTCCCCCAAGTTTGATTTACAATAAGTGTCATTTTAGGGCTAGAATGGGGAGCATTGACAAACAGATGTTTTGGTATCTGAAGACCTAGGGGAACAGGCTGGGGACACGGGAGAATCGTTTCAGTGAGAGTCACAATAGGAACAGAACTCTGAAACGTACTGACCACTAGCACCCAACAGGAGCATGTCCAGTTACAGCCCAGAATAATGGCTTCTGGCTGTCCACAGATTTCCCTCATTTGCACTAAGGGTTTTCACCACAACATGAGCATGGGAAATGCAAGGTTTCCTATTAAACTCTGAATTCTGGAACACAGCCCATGTGCTGGTAGATCCCATGGTGACAGAGGGCCACAAGCAGCAGGCATTTGAGAAACACCCAGCTTCTCTCAGCACATGGGAATTTAAGCTGTCTCTCCACTGCCATTTGTTTTCATTTCTCTTTTGACGAGCACTATAGACTTCACAGAAGTTGGAAGACACTGAAAGGTCAGGAACTTTAACATCTGCTCAGTTTGATCAACATACAGAGAACCCTTGTCTTTCCCAGCATAGCAGGGGAGGTGCACCAATCTAGTCAAGTTGAGCCTAGCTTTTCAGGGTGTCGTCACTTGTTTCCTCTGCCCTCTCCAGCTGTTATGATTTATGAACAATAGCTTAATACAGTAGGTTTTTGCTGTGCAAGAGATAGCAAAACACTGATTGGGTTCAATACAGAACCTCTGAGAATAAGCTCTCACAAACAGTGATTAGTAAATAAATAATCTAATGGCTACACCCATAGAGTGCTTTGGCCAGTTCACTTTCTAGACCAGGTCCAGGGAGTGTTAAGTCAGCAGTATTTGTTTTAAGAGACTACAGCAACCTCAACACTTGCATAGTTATCACTCATTGACTATGTTTTGGTATCCTCCCCCCCGAGCTCCAGCACCATGTTATGCAATTGACTCAATCTAAGCCAGTGTTTAAGGGGTCTCTAGCATAGGCTGCTAGGGAAAGCTGGAAGGCTTAGACCCTGAAAGCTCTAAAACCCAGGGGTTTTTTTAGTTTAAAAAGCTACTTTTTTCCCCCCAAAGCAACTACAGTGGACCTCAAGGCCTCATGTTATGGTAGCTGAGCATTACAAGAGGCAGGTAATAGTTTAATGGAGACAGCAATGTCACCATAAGTGTCACTGAATTTGACACCCACCTCCAGGTATTAACATTTTTTACCAGTTCCTTTCTAATCAAGGACTCTGGTTGAAATGCAACCCCTCCTTCTTTCTTTCTCAGAGGAAAAGGCAGCAAAGGGTCAGAAGAGAATCCTTTATGCTCCAGCCTCTTATCACCCTCCACCCCAAAAATAGGAAGACAGGTAGCCCTGCTGTTACATAGACACCCCATAGTCTATGTCCCCCCCCCACACACACACCTGGGGAAGCCAAAAGCTTTAATAAACAAGCACCAAGGAATACCTTTAGATTTAAGTGCATTAGAGCAGATAGTTAGCATTTCTTGCTAATAGAGAGAGAGGGCAGTAGAGGGAAACAAAAAAATCACTCCTTCAGCTTAAAAACCAGTTATTTTACTTCTACCAGCCTTGCTGCAGCAGGAAAAAACAATTGACCACATTACATTAAATAACAAAGCAACCAAGGTTTAAACAAGCCCAATAGTTAGAAAACAGAATAGTCAATAACTAAGATACTCACCACTAATCCTTGCTCACTCTTCTCAACAATCCAAGCACTATACAAGACCCCCTTCACTCTGCCCTTATATACAGCTACTGATATCTGTCTAGGGCTAACAGGGACACAGGTGTACACTCAGACAAGCCAGGTGCATTGCTTGTCCTGACCAATGGGGGATGGAACGTAATTACAGTTCTAGGTAGAAGAAAAAGATTCTAGGAAAGTGACTGTCTTCTCACCACAAGTGTTACCAATTGAGATTACCAGCTCTTTGATCAACAACCACCTTTCAGCCAGAGGGGCTGTCTTGGAAGGCAGACCTCAAAACAGTTGTTCGTTAGGAAAAGCTTTTCTCATTAATTAACGTGTCGCCCAGCAATATAAATTCAGGCACCAAGAGCTGTAGAAAGCCTAAGTGATGAAGTTTGACCCAGCTGAAGACATTTTAATGATAAATGAAGAATGTCATCTCTCATTGAAAATGACATAGGCCCTGGCTCTAACCTGAGTGGGTCTCTTTGGGGAGATGGATTCACTGGCTTGGTTCTCATTGCAGGATGGGGGCCTAACTGTGGGTAGTTTCCTCCTCAGAGGAACATTGTCTTGCAGCAAGGCTACAAAAGACGGTTTTAGGAGGAGATGGCTTTTGTTCTCTCCATGATGGGGATTGCTTACCAGTCACTCTGCTGATTTCCAGCACTGCTGCGCTCATTGCAACAGGCTCATTTTACAGGCTCACAGACAAGTTTCAAAACAGATAAACAACTCTAGAAGGCTCAGTTGAGGATCCAGAGATTGTGCAATGGGTTCCCTAGCAGACTACGTGCTTTATATGGCAAATGCTAGCCAAAAGTGATCGTTCTGACACAGTTACCAGCAACGGCTGCCTGAGACACCACTGTTGTTGCTTTGTGGTTAGAACGGCTAACACCTAGTAGCTTTAGTATCAATCTAGCCCTCATCACTACAGTAGCTGAGTGCTTCACAAGCCTCACGCCACCCCTGGTGGGTAGGGAAGTACTAGTTGGGGAACTAAGGCACCAAGCCCAGAGCTTCAGAAATACTTGGGATGGTTTAGCTGAGGTTAGTCCTGCTTTGAGCAGGGGGTGGGACTAGATACCTCCTGAGGTCCCTTCCAACTCTAATCTTCTATGATTCTTAATTTTCCCTGGTATCAATAGAAGTGAGGCACTTAAATAGCATCAAGGATCTGGACTAGGACTTGCCCATGGTCACACAGAAGTCTATGGCAGGGAATTGAACTCAGATCTCACAAGCCCCAGAGTAACACCCTCACGACTTAGACTGCACAAGGACACCCTGGTAACTGGAGACTTCCTTTCCCACTCACCTGCTTGGTATAAGCAGGACAAGTTTGTGCTGCCTACCAGCCGTTGCGTGGTATGGAGCAGTTTCCAGGGATGTCTAACTGAAGGCAGACTGCTGTACGCTGCCTGCTAAGGCCCTGATCCTTGTTCAGCTCGGGCATATTTCTGCACCTCTGTTGGGTCCCACGGAAGTCAATGGTGCTTGGTGCAGATACAAGGGGCTAGCCACATAGGACAATTTGCAGGATTGGGCCCTAAGCCATCTCCTGTAGGACTACATCTACATGGTGGGTCTCTGAGCAGCTTCAAATAATTGCATCTTAAAGAAACCTCAGCCTGCCAGAAAAAATATTCTTTTGCTAGAGAGGTGGCGCACTCAGCCTATATAGAATATCACTGACCTAAGGCCCAGGGTAGGCCATATCCAGACTTGGACCAATGCTAAGTTTTATGAGCAACAAAAGCTTTCCGAGCAAACAGATCTTAAAGACAACAGTGCGCACACACGCACGCACGCGCGCACACACGTCTAGTTTTCCCCTGGGACCGTCCCCTTCCTTGGATCTGGGAAGGCCCTATTGCTTAGACTCCCTCCAGAGAGGCTGTCTCTTTGTGTCCATCTGTCTCCCTGGCGTCAGACTCTGACCCCTCTTTTTGCCCCCCTGAGAAAGGCTTATCAGTTGTTTGTTTTTTTAATCTCTAGGAGGTTAACAAGGGCAGAAAAACAAAGGGCAGCAATTTGTGGGAGACAGGATCTCTGAAGCTAGCAGCTTGCTCCATTGGTTTTCTACTGTGTGTTGTGGTGTCCTTATCTAGATGTATTGTGTTGCTTTTCTGTTTGTGCTTCCAAAGCCACCTGTTAAGTTAATCAATACAATCATATTGGCAATGCCAATAGCTCACCAGAGTTATACAATAACTTTATCTCACTGACTGTCATTTATAATAGTCATATCATTATTACATATCAATATCCACAGATTAATTCATAGCAGCTTCTTGTCCCTCACACTTACACCAGAGGAAAGCTGGGAATCTACTCCTAATAAAAGGGACAAACAGTCCTGAGAGGTTGGACCTTACAATCATGAAATTAATATGCAGAAGAAAGCTAGTGTAGGTAATGTCTTCAGGGTTTTTTGTTTTTTTGTTTTTTTTTAACTGTGTTCTCTCCATTTGAGTACAGTTGGTTAATCAGTACAAAACCAGCCTGGCCTTATGGGCACAGGAATACTACCAACATCATTTAAAACATGCTGTAAGAAAAATCTGGGAAAAGTGGCATTCTGCAAGAGGGATAGAGGGTAGTGCAAAAGGTTTATTGGCAATCATGAGGGGAAAGCTCTGTAACTCAGCCATGGCTTTGCTACTTGTAGCATTGCCACCCAAAAGCCATAGCCATACAAGTGTTAGGTGCCTCCCTTCTATATATTTTTACAATCCATTGGCTCATTACTATCTAAGAACTAGAAGA
The DNA here is from genome assembly GCA_007922155.1 of Mesoclemmys tuberculata. Classification (NCBI taxonomy): domain Eukaryota; kingdom Metazoa; phylum Chordata; order Testudines; family Chelidae; genus Mesoclemmys; species Mesoclemmys tuberculata. Next base: position 4,516,829 of record ML675625.1, read on the forward strand.
ATAGGCTTGAATTGCATAAGGTGAATGAACAATTGCAATTTAATTGAGGTCTGTATCTCTCTCTTTCTCTCCCAATTGCTCATCCTTAGTCCATCCATCCTTGGTCAAGACACAGTCTGGCTCATTTTCCTTGCTGCCTGGAACTGTCAGTCCTTTGACTCTGTCTCATGATGACATCACTTGCCTGTATATAAAAGCAGATGAAGGCCTGGTTTCTATGCTGTTGAGCAGAGATGACTTTTAATCTCTAAGGTAAGAGGGTTTTTTAAATTCTTTAAATCTAAGGAAAAGTTATTTAGCAGTGGTATGGAAGTTACTTTTTATTCTAAATTGATTGCTTTATCGGAAGAGGTTTGTTCTTATTTTTCTGTTCAAATAGAGTTGCTGGGAATTGCTGAAGTAAATCCTGCTTAAAGAACTTGATAAGGGCAGCTTTTACTTCCTCAAATTCCCCTTGTTTGGCTTGTATTTTGCAGCTTCCTTGCATAGGAATACTCCACAATTCAGGAAAACCATGCCTACTGTCACTTAGCATTAGAAGTCCTATTCTAATAACCCACTAAATCCTTCAGACTAGAAGGTAACTGTCCTATATAACTTCAAGTGTGACGGTGTCTTCAGGCACAGATTCACTGCTGTGGACTGTTCTAGTCAGCCTTGCAATGAAAGTTTAGACTCAAATTCTAGAAGCTCAGCAGGGGTACTAGCGCTCCCATTATGTAAAAAGGGGACAGCTGGTATCTCTGGAGACCTTAACTCTGAAACTGGGGCGGGGAAGTCAGACTAAGCTCCATGACAAAGCTGCTAACAAGAGGGTAGATATGTTCTGAGAACAGGGAGGGGAAGCCAAGACTGCTGAAGGCTTTGTGGCTGATTGGTTCTTCCAGCAGATGATGATAAGCACTTCTGGAATATACTGATGGCCTAGTAACATGACCTGTGTCACTGCAAGGATAGCCAATGCTCTGGGTAGATGCACTTGTAATTAATCTAGATGAATGAAGGGTCACGCTTTTGACTCTCCATTGTGTCCGGACAGACTGGAAGAAGAGAGCATGGGACTCTCTTTATGCTGTGCTCCATCTTCACCACTGTGCCCTAATGCTGTCCAGGGAAAGTCTAAAGCTTTAACTTGTAACTATTCCACTTCTCTCCTCTTTAGTGGTCTGGCATGACAATGCCTGAAAACAAAAGCCAAACCCTTGTGGCTGACTCCTCACAGAGCAGGGAACCAGCGCAACAGGTTGATAGCCCATGTTTCACATCACACTTGGGTGCTTCTTGGTCTCTAACAGACACCAGACAAATTTGAAGCAGCACCCTTCAGGTTCTAGATGCACAGACTGCCCATGGGTCTAGGGCTTTACAAAATGTATCTACTCAGGAATAATGCTGCCAAACCTGGAGGTGGTGACTGCAATCACAACTGTATTTCTCTGAAGCACAAGTGGTCTATTTCTAGCTGAAATTCTGCACTGCTCAGACCCCACAGCTGTAGAGAAGGATACTCCCTTGCTGAATACTTAAATGCATCAAAGGCAAATGCCATAATTAACTGGAGAGACATTTAACTCTCCAGCCTATAGTACTAGGAGTTTCTCATTCTTTGACTGACTAACATGCAGTGGCGGGAGGGGAGTGAAACCTCTGTATCAAATCTCCCTTAGTTCCCCAGCCAGGGGATCTCTTCTTGATATGACTTTTCTATCTTTGTCAGGCTGTGGTGAGCAGGGTGGTCAGCTTGCCCTTGGTCAGCTTTCCCTTAGTCAGCTCTGCCTGGGATAGGGTTTCCAGGGCTTACACCTCCACTAAAGAGAGTCACCCTTGCATCAGATGTCTGTGTGATGTGGCGGTTAAAGGTGTGAAGAATGTGACTGAAGCTACAATCAATTGTTCACAGCCAGTTCTGTCTACACTTGAACCTCAGAGTGAGTAAACCATAGCATAAAGACGTATGCGGCTCTCCAAGGTTTCAACTGTATGTCCTTTCCCTGATGTTGTCTCATCTCCTAGGTATGAGCCGCTTAACCTCCCCTCCATGTAGCTGAAAGGTCCCTAAACTCTGACTGATCCCGAGTCACTCTGCACCTTGAACAAAAGCAATTTGAATGGAGGCTTACCATTATCTTGCCTGACTGGTGTAATGTTTGTACTTGGAAATGCAATTCTCTCTTGAATGTGTGGTTGGGGAGGGGACATGTGCATAACCAACCTCTCCCCAGTGTCGGTGTGATCTGTCTCCACTATATAAAAGTATTAACTGGGGGGCTGAATCAGTGCAACCACATTCAGAGCACGAAAATCTCACTGAGTAACTTTCATTGCTAACCCAGATCACTGCCGATCAGTAACTACCCAACAGCCGTGCAATGTGTGTCAGTGATAGGAGTGGGTGTGTCGTTCACACAAGTAATCCTTAAGATGCTGGGTGGCAAAAGCATTCAGTTTTGCAGGGACAACGTGTCCTGCACAACACAAAGTAAGTGGGAGGAAAATAGCCACAATGGCTAACAAACATGAATTACAGGACCTGCCACGCTTGGGTTCAGTGTCTTGCTAAAGCTGGCCTCACACAGGAGGGTGATCTGTGAATCCGTCCTGGAGTTTGTCATCTAAATATTCCTTGGTTAATGGGTTAAAATTGCAACTGGCTACCATACCCCCACGGTGCAATTTGTAGCATGCTTGAGCTTGGGTTTTAGCATAAACTACCCCGAGAGATTTCTTCACTGTATGACTCAAACAATTCAAAAAGGCTAAGGCATACTGCCATCCTCCATGGGTCGTCAGCAGGGTTTGAACTCTCAGCCCATGTCTCTGCCACGTGTTAGAGGAGTAACTGTTCTGCCCTGCGGGGGAGAGAGGGATGATGTGGTATATTTTTACCAGTGAACTACACAATTATGGGCCAGACAGCACAAGAATGCTGTGAATTGGACTCCTGGATTCTATTCTAGCCTCGAAGGAGTGTGTTTTCTAGGGGCTGGAGGACACAGTAACACTGATGTGGATGGGAATGGAGCCTGCTATACTCAACAGCATTTTCTAGAGGTGATCAGAAAAGGGTGCTTTTCCCACACAGAAAACTTCATTTAATCAAAACTCTGCTTTCAGTGGGTTTCTTTTGTCCCCCCTGCTCCCCAAAGAAAAACCCACTCAGTTTAATGAAAGTAGTTCTATCTTTAGGGAGGTTGGCTTTTTGACAAAGGGAGAACCTTTATGAAAAGCATACTCTTCCCAAAATCCCTTCCAGTCAATACTCTGATCTCTCCCCGCCTCATGCAACGTTTGACCCAGACCTACTATGTTCTACTCCTAACAATGACCTCGGGAAGCCTCCCTATGAATTCCACTGTAAAATGGTATGGCTGATAACTGTTGCCTTCTGACGCAGCAATATGAGGCCTTGCTCAGTAAGGACTGAAAAGCACCAGTGAGTAGGAAAGTTGCAACCGGAACTCTTTGTCCCGCTCAGTGTATCTTTCCCAAGGCTACGAGGCTTCTGCATGGCAACTTTCACCCTCCTCTGAACCAGGAGCCTGATGTAGCTGAAGTGTACTGGACCTGAGGTTGTCTGGCCAGGTGGTGAGGCTATCCCTCCAAACATACCTTGAAGCTGTGATTGCAGTCAACTACACCGGTATGTCCCCTGCCATGGTCCACCAATGACCCCCGTTTTAGGCTTCTGGCTCCCAGCCATCATCTCTCCTGGGTAGAGCCCCATGTCTCTCTTCCTCCAGGCCAGGAATCTTTAAGGCTGCAGAGCTTTCTTCCTTATGCTGTGGTGCCGCCAGCAAATCAGACTGCTCCAAAGGCCTGTGGCTGTGCTTTGCTTTCTCTCCAAGGGCTGTGATGCTGTCACCTATAGTACGTTACCACTGTAACGTAGCTCCTTGTAGACAAGCACTTTTGCCTGTAGGTTTTTGTTCTAATAATTTAATGACCAAACCCTACACACATGCTAAGAGCTTACCAGAAGTGACCTTCAACTCCACCCTAGGCCCCTGGTAGGCTTTAGTCCTCTATCCACAAGGTGGGTCTTCCCTGTGGCTACGAGTGCATCTGTCAGTGCCCAAACCAGAGCAAAGGCTGATCAGCTATTTGTCCAGCTCAGCCTTCGGACTTTGATGTTCTGGAACAGGTCATCAGCAGATGGGCCCTCTCCTCAGGGTGTAGCTCCAAAAGGCTGGGGTTTTGCACAACCAGGCTTGGGGAATTTGCATTAACTTCTCCTAGGGAGTAAATACCCTTTGTCCCCAAAAGCCAGAACTGGCTGGCATATTTTAAATATAGCCTCTCGAACTCCCATGTCTTACATCTCGCCTTAGAAACGCCTATAATCCTGGTCCACAAGAATACTAAAAACTTAATACAATAGGGCAATTTTCTGTAATCCTTGAAGACCTTATCTGTCTCAGCTGGCTCTTCAATGCCATTTGGACGTCCGTTAGCAGCTCCCATCGGAGAATGTGGCCACCCCATGTCTTATCCTCACTAGGAAAATGATGTGAGAAACTCTATGCAGAGAACCACTGCTTAGTCCAGGAGAGAGATCTGGGGTTACTGGGTGAGATGCTCCACTACTCTCCGCTCTCCAGCCTTTGAAGATTATAGGCTGACTGAGGAGCTGTGGCTGCCCCAACAGAGCAGATGCAGCATCTGCTTGGACCCCCCTCCTCTTGGTGGTGGTCAGGCACCATTGATGCTTGAACCTAGAGAGGGAGCAGCTGGGCTCCCTGTGTAGTCCCATATGCAAGAGGGGGTCAGGAGCTTTCATGCCTCTAGAACCCTCCTACACTTGCTGCATTAAACCAAAAATTGTGTAAGAAAACTGCCTTAAGAGATTAAGGTTGAGTAAATTCCCCAGGCAGCATCATAACTGCCTTTGACTGATAAGGAAATGTACTACACCATAATCTCCCTCATAGTACAATGCAAAACCTCAATTACAACCTCTGTAACACTTGCTAATAGTCTGCATTAACAAGGGCCGTGTCTGGGGATAGAATGAGGCCAGAACACAGGTCTTGCATTATGCTCAGCGTCTCTTGTCTGGAGGAGGAAGAGCGCTCTTATGAAGATGTAATTAGTCTGTGGAAACCTGGCATTGGGCTGGGTTATGGTAGAAGGGTCCCATAACATGCAAGGAGATGCTAAGTTAAGGTGTTTGCTGTGCTGGGGAGATGATCCTTAACCAGCTTTTGCCCCTCTTAAATGGAGCTTGTCCTTAGAATAGAACTGAGAAAGGAGATGTGCCCCTCAGTTCCAGCCTCAGTGAGGGGCACATCCCCTATCAGTGCATCAGTTTCCCACAATATGCTAGAGGCAAATGCTATGCCAACTCTCTAAAATGAGTCTGTGGCATGGGCTATAGTAAGGATATTGCAGAACCAAAGACTCCAAGAGCAGGAGGGACTATGAGCAACTTGAGTTGTTTCTTTAAACCAAGATTTGGAAAACTTAATTCATGGTGTTCATTTTTACAATTGCAGCAGCAAATGAACTTGCCTACAAAGGACCGAATAAGCTGGAGGAGAAGCTGCCAATCCTTCAACAGCCAGCTGATAAGGTAACTAGACTTTTGAGGTCCTAGGTGGAAGGGAGGACTGTGGTCTGTTTAAACATGTCTTTCTAGCTGCTAGCAAAAAGGCAGCTGAATGCTTCAACCCCTTGAGTTTCAAGACTGGTTATGGTGGGGACTAACCACTTCCTCACTGCTATAGCTAGCTGTATCCTGTGCCAAAGCTTCCAGACTTGGATGCCTAAACTGAGACCACTAACTGGAGTGGGCTAATCTTACCCTTACTGTGACCTTCTGACCACTCTAGTGGTGTCTACTCCATTGACATGAAGTGTCTTCTCTGCAAGCGTCCTTTGAGGGGGGGCATGGACATACAGTAGCATGAAGTATTGACCTTTTATCTTTTTTAGGTTCTTTTGGACACCGAAGACTTGGTAACAGATGCCACGAGCAACAGAATGACTGAGGTGCTGGACAAGACCACGCAAGCCTCAAAATCAGCAGTGCAGCATGCCTACAGTAGTGGCCTCCAGAGTGCATCCTGCAGAGGTGAGCAGACCAGAAGTTGTGCTGGGGAAGTTGGAAGACCTGGTGGATCACTTCCTCCCCATCACAGAAGATGAACTAGGTTGGGAAATACCTGCATGACACGAACATAGAGTAGCAGTTGGGCAGCTCGAAGCATGTGCCCTAGCTTTGACTCACATGTGCCAACAATCTAAGTCTCAATCCTATTACCTGGTTGACTGAATGATGTTAAAACATTACTTAGACTACATGCTCCCAAAGGAGTGAGCCACAGATTTTGCTGTGGAAACAAATGTAGACAAGGGCCATCAATAAGGGTACCTGGACTTCCTGGGGAATCTCCAGTAAGTCTCTCTTCCTATGCAAAAGTTTTGGAACCCATACATGAGATGGTAAATGGTGGTAGAGAGTGGGAGGGAGGTTCCCAAGGAAGTGATAAATACTACTGAGATGGGGAGCACTCGCTTTCCCGGGAACTGATGGACAGAAACACAGCAGTATAGACACTGATGGAGTGTGCTGATGGAAAAGAATGTCTAGCTGGTGACCCAGATGGTAATGAGAGCTCTGAAATAGCCCTGCCTTTGCCTTGCTGATTGAAGCCTCAGCCATGTCCAGGATGCCTAAACTGTATCCTCTTCTCTTTGTTAGTTAAACTAGCAGCCACTGTGGAGGGGTTTGAAGTGGCTTCTGTGGAACAGCAGCAAGAGCAGCAGAAATATTTTGTGCGTCTGGGGTCTCTGACCACTGAACTCTGCCAGCGTGCCTATGTGCTGTCAGTTGGCAAAGTGAGAGAGCTCCATCAGAGAATTCAGGATAACCTTTCACAGATTCAGCGCACCATTGACGTGGTAGGTAATCCATAGTGTGTGCTAGTAGCTTTTGGGACAACCCTGGCCCAAAGGGCATAGCCACAAAATTTGTCTCTAAAGCATTCTGTTCTGGTTTAACCTCAATGACGACAATCCTCCATGATATCCCTTGGTGGGTTTGTCTTACTATTCTGTCTAGCAGACTTTCTGTACTGCTACCCCTTGCTTCATAGGCTGGTCCTTCTACCATCCAGCTTGAAAACAGCAAAACATATTCTTTTCCCCTCTTCAGATTGAGAATATCAAACAGAGTGTAGGTAAGAAACTACGCGATGGTCAAGAGACACTGCACCAGTTGTGGCTGGAATGGACCAAGAAAGAGCTAGCATCAATTGACCTGGGCTCTGCACAGCCAGAGGTACTTGGATATTAACTCAATTTACCAGTGGTGACCTACCCTGCTCACTGAATATCTTAAACACACACTGATCTGTTTCACCCCAGCAGGTGGATACCCTGGTTCTGGCCATGTCTTGGGGAATCACCCAGCAGCTACAGACCATGTGCTTGAACCTAGTGATGTTAGTTCAAGGCCTTCCCACCAGCATTCAGGACAAGATGCGGCAAGCTCATCACAGTCTGGAAGAGGTCCATGTTGTCTTCTCCAATGCCAGCTCCTTCCAGGACCTGTCCAGCAGTATCCTGATCTGCAGCAAGCAGAAGCTGCTCAAGGCACAGGAATATGTGGATGAACTGTTTGAATACGTGGTGCATAATGCTTACCTTTCCTGGCTGGTGGGACCCTTCATCCGCTCTGGCAGAACCTCTGCACAATTGCAGAGCCAGGAAGATCTTAAAGTGGAGACGGATTAGAGAACCCTGCTAGCATTCCTGCCATAGACCAGCATTAAATATTTAGTCCTAAAACAGCTGATGGGGGACTAATAACCTGGTATCCCATAGAACTGCAGCTCTTTTCAGCGAGCAGGTTGGAAATCCAGATATCCAAGCCTGCGCTAGAATCCTAGTCCTAGCATAATCATTCGGGAAATAAAAAAAACAAGGTAGTATTGATAAGCCGTGTGTTCTCTGAACTACATTTCCCCACCCTTACTTAGGCAGAGCCATGGGCTAGATGATGCTTGTAAGGTGGGAGCAGCCCTTAATGTTCATTTGAGACCTTAAGGTGGTTCTCCAGGCTGATGTTGGATGAGAACTAGATGTTTGATATGTACCAGCCATGCACTGTATTCACTTAATCCAGGGTGGGTGAGAAGGAATAGAGATCTTTTGATACTAACAAATCCATGGTGCTTCAAGCATTTTCTAGGTCTCTTTCACAGCCCAGTACAAATTCCTTGGACTTGAAGGGTAAAAACCTTGAATTAATAGGCCATAAAAGACAACTAGCAGACTCTTGTAGTGCAGCTGTCTTGGGCAAAGATTTCTCTCCAGTGGAGCAGCTTTTTGACTAGATGCTAGTGTCAAGGTCTCCCCCATACACTAAGCAATAAATGGCTTGTACTGCAACACTTCTATGAATCTCACTCTGACAAAGAGGCAAAGCTGGTGCTGTGTGGCTGTGCAGCATGTAAAAGCTTCCTGTATTGCTCGAAACAATGTGACTGGGATCTCTAATCTCAAAAATAAAATTCTGATGTATTCTGTAAACCCTGATTCCTGAGTTCTCCCTCGTAAAACCGTGTGTGTGTGTGTGTTCTGAAGGGTGAAACTTCGCAGAGGTTGCAGCCTACCTGCAACACTCTTCATGGGATGTGAGGGGAGGAGGAAAGGCATCTGTCCTTCCTGCATCAGGATCAACTAAACTGTGTTTTAAGGGTGGGCACTGGAAAATCCTGCTCCTATTCCAACCTCTATAATGTGTGCATGTAGCAGCAAAGTGTAAGTTGTCTCATTCCCTGGTGTGCTTGGCCGCGAGGAGAGACACAAATCTACCTCCCCAGGGGAGGGCACTTACTCTGTACCAACAGTACTCCATGCAGCTCCTGAACTACACTCTCATGGCGCGCACGGTGGAGAGTCCTAGTCGCACCACACGATGCTAGCTCTGGGGCTGCGTGCATGGGTATCACTGCCACACCCAGGATAATGTGGCATGGAGAGAGCATTATCCACTATGGGATTGGGTGAGTTAGATCCTGCTTCTACTAATCCACAGCTGTGTTTCCCAGGCTAGGTCCCCCTTTCATCTGTGCAATGCAACAGAACTAAAAAGAACGTTTTCTCTCATCAAGGTGCTTGTTTTCTTCAGGGGTTCTCAAACTGCTCTGGCAGGGACCCCCTTTGAAAATATTTCAGGCTATGATGGACCTCTTCTTTCCCTCCCCAAAAGTGACAACCTTGCCATGCCATCCACCCCCCTCTCATGCCTCCTTTGCTTCTGAACTGGATCCCCCCCTTGACTTTGAGAACCCCTGAGCAAGATCAAACTGTTTTGAAATAGATTAATCCTTTAAGTCACCATTGGAAAGAACAGGGGTGGCCTATCCTACACCACTACCTTATAAAACTGCCTCTCAACACTAGTTTTCCCCCTCCAATAAGCAGACAAATCCATACCTTAGATACTTTGCAGCGGAAGGAAACATCTTCCCTAGTGAAGGAACCCATAAAAGTGATGGAGTGAGGCTTTCTTGTACCAGAACAGCTACTTGCTTGCTACCTAAACAACTCCAGCTCATGGAATTCAGGTGTCTTTTCAGGGACCAGAACTAAAGATCCCCCTAAAGTAACAAGTAGGACTAAACTGGGTGGTGGGTTAATCTGTTTTGGGGCAAATGGCCTAAGGTTTAATCAGCTGGTGTGATGTAGAAGGAAGAGAAGCTAACTCAATGCATGTTGGAGAAGTAACCTAACCATTACAAATGTAATACTTTGTATTGTGAGTGGCTAAGTAACTTCCTGTGAATACAACAGCAAAAGTCTGGCATTGCATGGAGGGTGGCAAGTATCCCTGAGTCTGACATTTCCTAACTTGAGGGCTTGACTTTACAATATTAAGTCCTTTAAATGCACTGCTTTGTGTGTTGAAGTTTAGCTAAGGCATATAGTTAGGCTATAGTTATCCGACAGCCACAAAGAAGGGATGGAGGAATAGCCCAGGACAGTAGTAAGTGATGCATCCACTGTAAAAGGAAGAAAAGGAAACATAACTTAATGGGGAAGGACCATTGAATACTCTCACAAGGAAAATGGAGCAACTGGAATGTACCTAGTGGCAACTAGAAGCTTCAGTCTGCAAGAGTCCCACTGTACTAGATTTGGACCATCCCTACCTTCGGGAGCTTAGTCTAATCACAGGGGCATATCTTTTTAGCTAAGCTCTGAGAAACATCAATTGTCTAGCAATTGAATGACATTTTTAAACCTGGAGGGGATGAAACCAGAAGCTATGTTGTGCCAGCATGGAGAGGTGGACTATAAGATGGAACTGTAGTTTCCATATCAAACTAGGCCCTGTCTACACTTACCTCCGAGATTCAGCGGCAGTCGACAGGAGTTAAGCAAGCTACACAAAAACTTGCGTAACTCCCGTCGACTTCCCTGCTTCTGTTCTGCATGCTGTCTTCACTGCAATGCGTCGATGGGAAACGCATTCCCATCAACGCAGCACTACACCACTTGAGAAGGTGGTCTTAATATGTTGATTTCTGAATCGACTGAGCAGGTCTTTACTGACCACTCAATTGATCCAGATAAATCAATCTGATGGTGGAAAATTTGCTGCCCTCAGTCTAACCATAGTCTATATGTAGTGAGAGCAAGGCAGAAAGCGGGGCAAAGAATAGGTCAGCACAGAGAAGGGTGATGTGAAAGTCAAACCAAACCCTCTAGGTAGTTGAAAGACCTGCTACTCCAGCAGCTTTCTCAGGGAAAATAGTTGCAAGATGGGATGCAGCTATCAATATGAATAATGGTTCAACAAAGGAGAAGTTATATATAATCAGCCTCTTCTCTGAGACAGCTTAGAGAATGGGGAAATTTCTCTGAAACAAAATGTATTTAAATGCAAAGCAAATGCCCTTGAAAGCATGATTGGTCTTCATAAGAAAAATACTACTGTTGTCACCACTTCAAAGTTGATGGTTATCTAGTTACCATCCGAGAACATGCCATATGCTATTTCTCTATACTTACTGCAGGAAGTAATTTCAGTAGTTTATATGCTATTCTGCATTATACCTACTGTAAGCGAACAATGTTACAGTTGAAGAATCAAGCTCTCAAGCTAGAAAATGCCAGACAAAGGGTTGTTTTGTGCATGTCAGTTAAAATTAAAGCTGGGGAAAATTCTTCTGGCAAATAGTAAATTCATTTAAAAAAAAAGCATTTTTGGGGACACCAAAACTATTGGTGAATTTGGGTTGAGTTTGGTGAATTGTTACAGCTGAAAAAAAAGTCTGGATTCTTTTCCCCAAAAAATGTTTAAAGAGTGTTTTAAAAAATGTCAGAATTAATCATTTTTGCATTTCGTTTTGACCCAAAACATTTTTTTTCCATTTTTTTTTTGGTTCGAAACAAAGTGAATTTTCTTCTAGATGTTTGGTTCAGCCACCAAACTAAAAAAATCACTTATTTGCTCAGCCCTAAGTCTGGTACAGTTTGTCGTTACAGGATCACGTTCTACTTTTGTCAGCAGGACCCCTGTCTTGTTCGGTGCATAGGATGGGCTGTGCTTGGGGAATAAGCAGTCCCCCCCCCCCCTTTTTTTTTTTGTATTTTCATTCACTGTGTTCCCAGGTTTTATTTACTGTACTGGAGAAGAATGAAAAGAGGGTCATTGGAAAATATTGCATGAGTAATTACAGTTTCTCATTCTCTGAGCTATATAGTATGGTCTGCCAGGACTCCCTCATACTAGTTCATAGCTTGCGTTATTAAAATTCAGAATCAGTATCACAGAATGAAAAGAGAGCAAGCAGGCTCCGATTCACTCCATATCAACCTGTCTGTGACAATCCAAATCTGTTCTTTGTTAGCCAGAGCCGCCAATAATACAGTGACTACAGAAAATTGGTCTAAGGTCATCTTAATGGCATGTTTGCCAACTAGAAAACTGGGATGAACCTCTACAAATCATTTAAATATTCTGTATGTTTCCCAAGATGCCTCTCTGCCTTTATAAAGATGCATGGTGGGCGGCACAAGAGTCGCAGCTTGAGGAAGCAAGACAAATGAAACATAGTCTGCCCTGACCAATAAGGGTGACAATATTGATGGAGTAATAGGCAGTGCAAGGAGGAATCAGTGGTTCCTCACTTAAAAATAGAACGGCCTAGTGATTAAAGCACAGGAATGAGCCAGGAGGTCTGGATTCTATTTCTACCTTGGCTACGAGCTTGCCAAGTGATCTTGTCCAAATCATATACTCTCATTAATTCCATGAATGTTAGGAGCTTAAATATCTCTGAGAATCTAGGCCTCTGTGTCTTGCTATCCCCCTCTGTTAAGTGGAGATAATATTCAAGGACGGGACTGGGAGGCTGAATTCATTAATGCTCGTAAAATTTCCTGACAGCTTCCTCTGGAAGGCACTACAGTTACATCTGGGTCCTGGGCCATGTACCCTACACCCGTGCTGAATGTCCAGATATTTTGTGATGGACACAGGTATATGCTCTGTACCCAGGAATAACCATGTCCACTCTGCATTTTTCTGGTACGCAAGGTGAACACTAGTATTTCCAGGTTGGTATCCCAGGGTTCTGCATGTCACAGGAGACATTCTAGGACCCTGCTTTGTGTGTGCACGTGGGACTGCAGATGTCTTCACACATTTGGTTATGACAGCTTCCGCTCACTGCTCTTGTCTGCCCATCTTGGTGGAAGACAGAGCAAGTGACTGCTGATGTGACTTTGGTCCTACTCCTTCTGGTCTGTGTCTGTGTTGCAGAATGTGACTGGCAAGAACCTTGGGTGAATGGACTCAGACCTTTCTCACGAGCGAAAGACAGATGACTGATACAGAGACTGGTCCACTGATGCTCTATGACAGAGAAAGGCAGGCGATTGCTGGTGTAGTGATGGTACGTCCATGGGTGGACCGCGGCTTCTGGACCAGGATGGCCAACATGGAGTGGTGGGATCACATGTCTTGGAAACCTGGGATGACGAACAGTGGCTGCAGAACTTTAGAATGAGGAAGCAGATGTTCCTGGAGCTCTATGAGAAGTTGGCCTCTACCCTACAGTGGAAAAACACTTGGTTCTGGAGACCTGTACCGGTGCAGAAGTGGGTGGTTATTTCCCTCTGGAAGCTGGCAATGTTGGACAGCTACGGGTCAGTCACAAACCACTTTGGGGTGGGGAGATCCACTGTCTGGCTCATGGAGGTGCAGGGACAGGCGGTCACCATCACCAAAGTTTTGGAGATTATAGTTGGGCTCCAGAGAATGGGCTTTCCAAACAGCGTGGGGCCATCAATGGCACCCACATCCCCACACTTTGCGCCCCCACAAGGAGTGAGTGAGTATGTCGGTTAGAAAGGGTACTATTCACTCATTCTTCATGGCCTAGTGGACTTCAAAGGCAGGTTTGTAAACACTAACACGAGACAGGAAAGGTTTGTGACACTAGGGTGCTGAGGAGTCTGAGGCAGTACTTGAAGGAGGAGGAAGAGACTTTAATCTCAGAAATGACATGGTTCTGTACAGTGTCTCCATGCCCACAATTATCCCGGGGGACCCTGCGTATCTGCTTCTAACTTAGTTAATGAAATCCTACCTTGACATCAACAACCTGGCAAAATGGGTGTTCAGCTACAAACTAAGCGGCCGCAAGATGTTAGTGGAGTGTGTCTTCAGGTGGCTGAAGGCTCAGTGGCAAAGCCTATGCGCTTGGTTAGCTTAGGACCAAATGCCCTGATATGATTGGGACCATCCTGATATTAGGGGTTTTGTCTTATATATGCAACTATACCCTCGCCCTCCCACCCCACAAAAAGTCCTGATTTTCCACACTTGCTATCTGGTCACCTTAGGTGTGTGGCCAAGACCATCTGCTTTATTGTGGCATGATGTGTGCTTCATAACATGTGTGAGACTCATGGGCAAGTTCCTTAGGACAGAACGGGCACATGACAAGACTGGCTTCCAAAGCCTTCACAGACAGCCTGATCCTGTGAGTGTTTGTACTGGTTGCTGGATCACAGCAGGCCAGGGAACTCTGAGATGCAATTTGTGCCTACATCTTGGAACAGCATGCAGGCAGAGGCTGATCTCAGCCTGGTCTGAAACAAAGCACCATACCCCATGCAGTTGTAAAAACAATACCAGGAACAACACCTTGCAGGGAACATTCCCATTCACCCTCCCTCTGATGGTCATTAGCCAGCCATTTAGGTAAGAACTCGTTACAGATAATTGGGCCAGGGCACCTCCACCAGCGTAATACCTTCTGGTTTATGATCGTTCTGCACAGGGTGCCTGCCCACTTAAATTGCACTTTCATTTTGTGTTAATGTTCAAAACTGCTAGCCGGACCACAGTTTAGGGGGATTACTCAATGCCTGAGGGACCTTGAGAACAGTTGGCGAAGGGGATCCGAGCTGCTTTTGCATTTGGTTTCTGGCAGCTGTGATGGTGTGTGGGGAGAAGGGCACTAACTGGTGGTTAGCTGTGAGTAATCCCCAGGGTTCCAAGCAGTCCTGGTGTTTGAGCGCAGGGGAAGTGGCCTTTTAGCACTGTTCAGGGTTTGATTGCAGTTACTTCACTTGCTTTTGTCAAACCCACAGGGAAGTTCATCCAGCCTTTCTTTCTTTCTTTCTTTCTTTCTTTCTTTCTTTCTTTCTTTCTTTCTTTC